>CM036589.1:75562510-75635010 GCA_020745705.1 Hemiprocne comata
ACTATTTCAGGAAGCTCAGCCAGCTGAAAACTGGCCCTGTTAAGGTGAGGGGGATTCTTTTTTAAACGGATCAGCCTGCTGAATGGGCTCAGCATGCTCACTGCAGAGCTGGTACAAGGGCAGAGTTGAAGCAAGAAGGGCTGAACCACAGCAGCTTAGACCAAACTTGCTCTAAGGTATCCAAAGGAGTATGCAGTATTCCAATAACTGGAATTTTACTACCCATGCCCACAATATCAGACAAACAAAGGAGGGGACCCCAAACAGCTTGGTACTGTATAATGTGCCACGTATTTCTTTCTCACCAGTTATAGCAATTGCCCATGCTGACAAAACATGGCAAAAGAAATACTTTTTAATTAAGAAGTTTCTGAAGGCTGCAGGAAGGACAGAAAAAAAGTGCCACATGCCACCAATTTAAAAAAAAATAAAAATCTCCCATTACTGCAGCTATTTATATCATTTAAATATTTGCAATAATTATTAGATAATTTCTAACACTACAAATTAAGAAACTAATTAAGTACCTATCTTCAAGAGTAATTCCAGTGATAAGTATGTCATGGTGTAGAATGTTCACACATTCCACAATTGTTTTTTTTAATTGTTCTGTGCACCTCTCCATCATGAGGAATGCTTTTCATGCTATCTATGGAATTGAAAACTGCATAGTAAAGTGCATATGCCTCTTTTTAAATGGCATGAGAACCTGGTATTAAATTATAAGGAGTATAAAAGCATAAAGAGCGTAACAAAACTTTTAACAGCTCTTAAGGCATCCAGAATATCTGTTTTGTATTGCTGACTAATATTTTAACCACCACAAGGTGGAAGTGCAAGTTTAAGAGGCATGGAAGGTTACGCATGGTACATTAACTGTATTTTTCTGTGCAATCTACAATGCACCCATACAAATAAAAAATGTTTCCTTGGTGAAATAACCATTGCCCTTTCAATAGCATTAGGCAAGTAACTTCCAAGGGGCAGCTTCACTACTGGAATGAATTACAGCCATGATAACTTCCTGCCATTCCCTAGGGACCATACAGACAGTTCACCTAGGTGCTATAAAGGAGGAAACACAAGTTGTTTAGCAAAAATGATCCAACCAGTCTTGTGAGTGGGAAATAACCTGTCTTGAGTTTCTGTGACTCATCCTAACTTACACACGAGTGTAACAAGCCAGCCATTTTGCTTAGGGAATACTGTTAGGTACAGAAGAAAGGGGATATGCAGGGAAAGATGCATGTGGCCAAAGACTGCCAAGATATGCCCCATCAAGAAAATCACTATTACTTCAGAAAAGCGGCTGGGGTCCCCGGTAAGGTCTTCTAGGTATTACTGTGAAATGGGGAAGGATTCATCATAAACCAGAATTAAAAGCTCATTCCATGATCCAATGTGTCATGTATGAACACATTCAAGGTTCTTGTGTACAGACAGTGACAAAAGACATGCCCTTGTTTTACCTGTGTATGTATAAATAAATATTTATGGATTTTATTAAAATCGAGGCTAGAATACATATCATTTTCTCTTGCAGAAATGTACAGGAGTAAATTCTTTACAAATACTTGTCAGATTTGGATAAATGTTTGAGATCCACCCTTGTATTTTTTCACTAGCCTACCTTCCTTTTGCAGTGAGGCATAAATTTTTTTTAAATATACTGCACAGCAGTAAACACTGCTCGTGAATATAAGATTTATAGCACACTAATAAAATCATATAGGCCCACTGGCCTTAAATATATGAGGCACACAATTTAGGTTTTCACTGCTACCTCAAAAGAGACCTAGAGTTGCCATGCAGCATGTTTAAATCTACAGAATATTTATACCTACACATGATTCACCTCTTACCTATCTCTAATTATTTATTTTCTCCAGTACAAGACAAACGTCTGAAAGATTAATACTTTACACTGGGAATGATATTTACTCTATTAGTTTATGATTAAGAAAAAAAAAAAGCAAAGCAAGACTTACCTGCAAGCGAAAAGAAAGCATAGGATCTTAAGATTTGCTTTGCATCAAAGAGAAATAAACATTTAAGGTTAAATATAATACGTAAAAGAGTGAAAGAAGTAGGAGGCAGAACAAAAGTGTCTATAATCCAGACTCCAACAAGCCACAGAACAGTATCTGCAAATATCTTGGCAGATACCCTTGAAAAACAAACCTATGACACAACATGCAAGTGCTAAAGTGTAGAGACAGTAAAAAATTTCTGAAATATAATTTTCGTTGATACATATATATATATATATAAAATCACTGTTGGAATTGTAAATCAAATTGCTGTATATCAATGCAAGTAGAAAATGCTCATGAGAAATACTACTTTTTATTAGTCAAATTCAACACTGTGTGGCGGAAAGCTTCTGGAGGCATCTTTAAAAAGAATGAAATTTTTATGTTCTCGAACAAAACAAGCACTTTGATTAAAAAAATGCTTTGGTTTTGACTGCTTAGATAATTTTGGAGGTTTATTATCATTGCTTTCTGTTATTGTCACACTCCCAAAAGTGCTAGATGATTGATAATTAAAGCCAAGGGGTCAAAATTAAAACAAAATATTTAAACTTACTCTCTTTAATACCACTAGTTTGCATATATTTTTTGAAGTTTGAACTGATCACCCCAGTAGAAAAAAAACTCAAACTTGACATAAAAGGAAAATTGTTTCTTTTTTACTTTGCTAGGCTCTGTTTTGTATTAGAACAATGTAATACAACTCAGTTAAATGAGTTATTGTGAACTTAGATCAGCACGGGTAAGATCAGAATCCATAACAAGAGTAATGGGAAGCAAATCTTCAGTCCTGAAAAGGTTTCCCCTGCCCTGCCAGAACTTCACAAACAAGTCTTCCCTAAATGGGCAACTGAAGGTACCTTGCTACAAGGAAAACCTTAGACAAAGCCAACACAATCACACTTTCACCAGCTTTTCCTACACCTGACTCTAGCATAAAACCAACTAGGGATATTTTTGGGATGGATGAGGTAAGCAGCACATGCTGGTCTGACCAGCTCTGTTTTGTAATAGTTCTTACAAACCAGACAAAGTTAAAGCAGCCACACGGTTGCTCTCACTTGCACTGAATGCTAACTAAGTTTCTACACTGAAGCTTAACTTTCTGTTTCAGTTTGTCTCCCAAATTAGAAGATCAATTTATTCCTACAGCCCTAAGCACCAGTCAACATGCACACATGAAAGCCTAAGGAAAAATCAGGAACAGTCCTAATTCTAGAATCCCTAACATGCAGAAAACATCTGAAATAATTAACCAAAAGGTATCCTAGTCAAAAGCTGACAGACATTTTTTTATCCACCAAGAGACTGAGGCAGAGAACATTTCCAGCAGCTCAAAGAAATCACATTTCAGGTTTACATTCCAATACAGGAGAGCAGAGCAAGCTCACGTTTAACAGAAACCAATCCTAGCACAACGAGGGGAAGTGGGAGGTTTCCATTCTGCCTGCTATGTAGCAGATGGGGGAAGGGGGTCCACTAAGCAGGTAACTCCTCGTTTGCCTTGATTTAATTCAAATGAGAACACAAAATGGCAGGAAGAATATTCTCAAGATTAGGAGGAAGTAATTTTCCCATCGGTGAAAAACTCTCACGTGCTAGCAGAGAGCAGAAATCAGTCAAGAATTTTCTTTAGAAAAAGGCTTTTAAAATAAGTTTCCACTCAAATATCTTTTTCTCAGAGTGCAGGCCATTATACCATTTGATCAGCATAAGACACCTAAGCAACAGAAAACACGTCCACTGTGTTTTGAGATTGAGGAGTAGAAGAAAAGAGTAAAATCTATTTTGACCAGCACAGAAATGGAGTTTCTAATTATGCCTCAAATCATCACATATCATCAATATAAATCATGGTAGGCAAGAAGACAATAAAAAGAGCTATAACAAGTTTCAAGATGTAAGCCATCTATGTAATTCTGAATTGATAGAAGAGAGTAAGTCCTCAATAGACCCATCTTTGAATTTTGCTGGTTTATGATGCAACTTACACAGTTAGAAGAGAACACTCTCCAATAACAAATACTAAACACAATTTACTGTTCTTAAGCAGGCCTTTTCTTTCCAAAGACTTTGGAAGTTGCACACGGGAACAAAAGTCAATTAAGCCACTCTCACATAAAAAAGACAGCTAACAAATGTAGCCAGAGATGTACAAGGTATTTTATCTATGTACACAGATACACATAGCAACATGAAGATAAAATTAAATCCTTGAGATTAAATGCTCCTCAATTTTAATTTATGTGATGTATACATACATTCAATATATGAAACTTCACATGGTATTTTACTTAGAAGCACGACTTGTTGATACCAATAATGTGTGCAGATCTGTAAAGAGTAACAAAGTGAAAACAACGGATGTCTCAAAGAAGCAAAAAGCTGTTCCATGCTGGCATAAATTTAGAGGCATTTAACCAATGATTTTGTAAAAAAAAAGGTAGAACTGTACTCTGAGGCCTCCTAAAAAGCCACCATATGAAAGTTACTGCTTCATCTTAATGCATATATTCTTTCAAAAATTCTTATAGTACATAACTATACATATAATATATATAATATATATATTTAAATACATCTTTGAAAGAGCAACGGTGAGTTTTGTACATTTGTACAAATCATGTAGTAAATTCAGTCCTGACTTCATTGGCACAATTCTGATACAGCCATTAAATAGAAGTGATCCTAATGCAACCTTCTGTGCAGTAAAGTTAGATAATGTACATAATACACTGCATCCTAGTGATTCTGAAATTACATTGTGGAAGAGACTCGTAGCCACAGACTCCCAAAGATCTCACCATTATTTAGCACAGCCAAAATGTAGTAATTTTTCAGAGGAGTTTACTTACCAACATTCTTTATCTAACATTATACTCTGCATTGTACACAATATTTTCATATTTGCAATATTTAATGCAATATGCTTTGTTGCAAGAGACAAAAGCATTCTGATCCTCTGTAGATCTCTTGCAGTACCTCTGGACACTTCTGAACCAGACACAAAGGAAGTGGTGAACTCATTTAGATTTCTAACGTGGACGGGTTTGTTTTGGGCGTTTTAGGGGGTTTTGTGGTTTGTTGGTGTTTGGGTTTCTCTTTTATTTTAAATAGACTTATTTAAATAATTTAATCACATGTCTAAAGACTCTGAAATAATAGAAATACTTTAAAATATCCTTAAATCCACATCTAACAGCACTTTGAGGTTTGTTCAGAATAAAAGATGACAAACACTGGCAAGAGGCTTGTGATTTTCTCCATTTTAAGAAAAGAATAACTTAACCATAGTGAATAAAGTGTCAGCTTTTAAGTTTCAATACAGTATGGAAAAATAGGAAAAAGAAGAAGAAAATGTGTGACTTAAAAAAAATAATCACTATTCACTCTTCTATTAAGCAATACAAAACACCACTAAATATTTCAGATATCAGTCTTAAATTGCCAGTTTCTTTTACAACAATCTATTAATTTCAGGTGTGCTTTAAGAATCAATACATCTTGAATCTTCCTGACTAACACACACCATTTTTAAACAGCACAACAGTCTAAAATGCTTTTTGTCAAATGATGCTTTAACTTTATTCTAAACGTTTTAAGGTTGGTTTTGGTTTTTTTCCCCTTTTCCCATAGTTTGCCTGCAATTAATTTTTAAATAATTTTTCTTTATAGCCTTCTGGAAGGGTCCAGGCAAAATGTTAAAATTGATTGTAACATATTGCTAGCATCTGTAATGTGCTGAACATTTTACTCCCAAGCCTTTCAAACATTTACGCTTAAGGAAACAGGCTGATCCACAACTGCTTCCAGTCTGGTCCTAAAGAACCTAGCACAAACTTATGCTTAGAAAAGTATTTTTTGTACTGTGCTATTAGCCTACAACGAACTTCACCCACTATAATCTGCATTTTAGCATTCAGAATTTTGATTTTTTTTTTTTATTCTTTACAGCTACACACATTGCTTTCATAAAAAAACAAACCAAACAAAAAAAAAGACCACCTAGTTTTAAATTATTACTTTGCTAGTCTATACATTGTCAAAATACACTGGAACTCCATTTTATGTTGCCTGTATGAATCAACCTTCTTACTACGAGAAATTAAAAACACTGTGAAGTACCTGGCTTCTTTTACTTATAAGTTATAGGCTGATTTTAAAAGGAGAATGTTTCAAAATCAAAACAGAAGTATCAGGTGTCAAACAAGTTTGTTAAAAAGTAAGTTGCCACAGTAAACCTATAGACATGTGCTCATGTACACAAGTTTTGGATCTTTCGCTTTCGTTATATTCAGCATATTAAAAAATAACCCGAGCTTTCAATGGCTTCGATTAGCAAGATGATCAGCTCAACTTTGAAGTCTATTGCACCAGGAATGTGCCATCGAGGCAGGGGTTTTTTTATTCAGGTATATTTGACCACAGCAAATTGTAATTCTTTATGCCTGGTTAGAAACTCAGCAAACCCTCGCTCTCAAGGCCTTATTTACTAATGCCGTTTATTCCTAAACTGCATGAAAATAACTTGACGAAGCTGACGTTCCAAACAAAGACCACACTTCCTGCTCTCATACAGAATCTGGAACACCATCAATGTTTTGTTCAGCTTGCATAAGTCACAACTGATTGGCCACAGTCCCTGTGGGCATGCCATTTCATCCAGACTGGACGGTTCATTAGTCATAATTACTGTAACTGTACAGCAGAGACTGCAGTTTTATCTCATCATACATCTTTGATAAAGCTGCTTCTATTTCTGCTTCATCAGCAAGTGAAGTTACATTATTGGAGCTTTTATTTTCCAATCTGTGATTAACGCTGGTTGTTCTGCTTATGAAACGTGTACCAAATTTCAAGATAACATACAAAGCCAGGCCACGACGTGACCACCATTTGAACTTTGTGTTAAAAATCATGTAGCAGCTATTGCTGCACAGGAAGAATAGAATCAACAGATCTCCTGAGAAAATTTAACAACGATAATACCAACAATGCAGTTTATGAGAGAATAAGACTGTTGGTTTCTACTGCAAACTGTGACACGTTAGAAAAATCTATCAGTTTGGTATGAAGGTTAAACATGGGAAATTTCTGACGACTGCTGGGTCAATCAGTATTTTTCATAGAATGTTTATACAATTGCAGAAAAGTAAAGCCTGCAACATAAAGAACCACAGTGAAACCTGACAGCTGAAGCACTGCTCTACAGTTAATAAATAGATGCTAAAACACTTAAATCTAATAATGAATGTGAATGCAATCTTTAACACAACACATTTTAAACATAAAGAAGTCACACATTTTCTTGTTGTGGTGCTTGTTGCTGATTTTTACATCTAATTGTGTGATAACAGGAAACACAAAGACTAGTGGTACCATCTGAATGTGCAACGTGTACCCATGATAGGCCACATAAACAGTCATAATCGACAGTTACATGCAGGCACTGAGGCTGCAAAAATCCCAGAGTAATTAGTGTTGTCTGAATGCAATGACATCTGTTTTCTCATGGTTCTCTAGACTTGTCAGGCCAATAAGATGTATATGAAAAAATATGACAAGCATTGCAAATGCCCTTCTGAAAGGTCTCACTTTGGGAAAAGCTGAAGAAATGACACATGCCACCTCTGTTTTGCCAATATACCTAACAGCCAAAGCTTCAAGACTTGAAAAGGTCTTTTGAGTCATTTTACATTTGATTATGAAAGGTTTATTCAGAACATAGCAATATGCTTTGGAAACAATATATTGCAGCAGCTTTTGTTCCTTTAAAAAAGCAAGTTCATTAACAGAAGAGGAATAAAATGTGGCTCTTTACTTCTGAATAGTGTCCTTACATGTCAGTGCCATCTCTATCTTCTTTTTTAATTAAAGCAGCAGATACTGGGTAGCACATATTACACCCACGTATATCTCCATATACATTTATCATTATTATTACTTTGCATAAAAAGCAAAACAAGAACGAGTTTTACAGCTGTGCTTTCTGGCACTGCAAAAACACTGTAGCGTTTTCAACTGAAGACCTGAGCTTTTGTTTTAGGATTCTCAGCCTTCTTCCTTACCAGTGCCTATCTCTCCATTCCTTCTCTGGGTTGCAGCATTATGTCTGAGCATGCCTTTTCTCCGAGAAAGACATTAGTCATCATTAACAGAAGCACTGACACCAAGTCTAAGTGCCTCTCCACAATGACCAAGTGACAATCATCTTTCTCTTACCCTGTCACTGCTGATTAGGGTTTTCTTTCATGAAAATTTAATTTGTCGCCTTTCTGCAGCTCCTCTTTACCTTTCTGCAATAACACAACATGCCAGCAACACTAAAAATGCAGTAAAAGATGCTGTACCTGTTTATAAGAAAAGATAAGATTCAGGCTGCATTGCTGTACTTTTTCCCTGGTTTAAGAAAAAAAAAAGGAGGCTCTGCAAGATGTGGTAAATGAGTAGCTGCTGACAGAGGAAAAACTCCCATTAAATACCAAAAGCCTCCAACAACCCAGCACATCTTTGATCCAACTAATCGAATTTTTTTCCCTCTGGAAGACAGCTAGCCAGCCCCCCTTCCAAAGTGTTGTTCAATGGGCAGCGTAACAATACCTAAATAGATATTTATAACAAATTAATTTTATAACTGCTTCAAATACACAGGTACTCATGTTTTTTAGCTTATACAAATATTTATCAAGGGATTTCATAGTCCAGTGATAAATTTCAACCTCCATTCTTTCTCCTGTGTCAACATTGCTCTTACAGTTAAAAAGCCAGCCATGAAGAACACGGCTTTAGCTGCTGCAGGCAGATGAAAAAGTTTCAGTCACGTATGATACTTTGCAGCTATTCAACACACACAGTCTCAGATTCCTGCTCTGTGTAACATTACAAACATTGTTAAACAAGATACCATAGCAATGAGTTATTTTAAGGAAGTTTTTCAAAACATTTACTCTTCTGCTTTATTTCAATTTGTCTAAAGATTTTTTTTTTAATTATAAGCACATGCTATTTTGTTAACATCTGTGCACAGCATAAAACCTGACTGAATTCCAACTTCTGAAAAAAATGCAGATAACTTACATCCTTCAAATAAAGTAACAACATTAGAAAACTTCAGGAGATTCAGATTAAGATACTTGACTTCATTTAACTGATTTTCCATTCAAGTACATTAAAAAAACACAAACAAACAAAAACAAAACCAAAAACAAAAAACCAAAACCCACTACTTATTACAAATTGTACATTCTCCCAATATCTTTCAGAATTTAATGAAGTGTAAAGCTAAAATTTTGATCTAGCTCTATGAAATTCAGAAACTACAGCTAATAAAATGCAAGTAGTAAAAACTTTATTTAGCTTCCTGAAGTATTGGTACTCCACTGCTGACCCAAAACAACACTAGTAGTCAGAACAGAAACTGTATCACTAGCACTTTGGATTTATAAGAAAGCTTCAAGATCTTTAAATAGTCTCCATGTATGAAATTTAAGAAGAGGAAACTAGGAATTAAAAGCGGATTTCAAATGGCAGACTGCGATTGTTGCACTGCTACGGCAGTATAACCTTGATTAAATGCAGAGCAATACTAAAGTAAAAACAAAACCCTGCCATGGTAACCTAAATTAACTGCTGAACCAGACGTTTTAAGCTATTCTACTTGATCTCAAGAAAAACTCTGACTTACTAGAGGGCATAAAACAAATTTAAGCTTTGTTTTGGCCGCATATCTACCACTGTTCTGTTCTCCAAGTTCTCCTCAGCTCTTTGCCTGACAAGCCAGGAATGCAGATGTCGAGATCCTTGCTCCGTGTCCACGTCAAGTTCAAGTACAGAAGTTTAGCTCTTTGACTCCCACCCCCACCTCCAAGTCACTTGTCAGTAAAAGGTTGGGCGATTTATTGACCAGCGCTGGATGCATACTGTCAGTGCTGAAGGAAATATGAGAGGAGGCTGTCGCTAGTGTTCTGGAGCTCATTGATAATGACATACCTGCCTCTGTCACCCATTACCCATACTACAAACTACTTAGACCTAACTGAAAAATCAATAGCCTACTTGCACTGGTTCCTGTGGCTGCCTCCTTTGATTGTCAGCTCCTGTCTAGGGTCAGCACTTACATGAAAGGGGCTGTGACTGCCTGATGCTTTCAGGACAACCTAACGATATGAAACTAGCCAACAGAACAGTAAATTCTGTCCCCCTGCCCTCCTCATCAATTAGGCTCTGACTAGGCTTGCCTGTAGAAACCTGACCTTTTAAGTTTAGGTGAATATGGAACTAGCTGAACACGCCATTGCCCTCAGCACTGAGCCAGGAAATCCACTGACAGGTTAAACAAAACAGAAGGTTGTAACTGTCATAATTTGCATTGCACTTTCACGCCAACAAGGGTGTTATCAGTGGGGGCAAGCCCTGGAACACACAACGCAAGCACCCTAAGTCACTCTCCTCATAAATTTTCAAGTGAAAGGAGATAAAACATAAATTCACAAATGACCTCACATTTCAAGTCCCACTTTCTTTCAGGTTCGCACTCTGAAAACCCGTAAAGTACGTATAAACAATTCCCCTTTGTGGGCATACTGGCAATCTGATGCCAGTTAGAAGGAACTTTCAAGATTGGTGATGAAAAAGCTACCTGCCCGTGCCTCTTAAGGACTCTTGTATTAGGCTGATTCTCCAGTGCATATTTATTTGCATGAATACTAATCATTAATGGATTATACACACACACATACCCGTACTTCAGAGAAGCAGGTAGGCATAAACAATTTAAAAATCCCCAGAGAGCCCCTAGTTGGCACTTTAGAGTAGTTTTCACCCCTACATTCTGTACCTTGGAAGTCCATTAGCAACATCAGGATATCCCTGTGACTACAAACAAATGATAAATGCATTTTAATGCATCTACCCTCCATCAAAGTATATTGACAACAATGAAGCAAAGAACTAAAGCAAGGAATCTCAGACCTTAAGTGAAGGCTGAACTATAACCTGAAGTTAAATACAATAGCTTTAGTAACTATATACAGATTTAAGAAAAAACTTAATAGCTGAATGCCTTGCTCCTTCTCTCTGACAAAATAAATGAATAAATAAAATATTAAAATGAAAATGAGAAATTTTAAAATTCTCTGATTGGTGCTCCTTTTTGATTACACCAATTTTCAAGCAACAACAGTTTTATGGCCTTTTAAGCTCCTGCTTCCATAGGCCTACTGTCCTCAATATAAGCATTACTAGGAAATACAGACAGCACGTGTGATCAAAACAATTTATAAAATACCAACATTCAAGCTTGTTCAGACCATCAATAGACTGACTACCTCTACAAACTACAAGCGTTATTTTTTTGAAACATTGAGAATGCTAAGAATTTTCAATGCACTTTATTCAGTGCATACAGTTAACAACTTTTAAGGTAAATATACAAACTGATCCTAGACATCCCAGGCAAGATTCAGAGCAATAATATACCTAATACTTTTTACCCTACAGCTGAACTTTTTTTAACTCCTGCACCCTTAAAATCCTTCTCACACAAAAGCATGCAATGCCAGATACAAGAATGAGCTCTTTTGTAAATAAGTGATAGGAAAACTGCTGCTGTTTGTTTTTTAAAGTTTAAGATTCTGTTCCAAACATCTAGATACCCTTGTAAGCTTTTCTTCTGAACAGCCTCTCAATACATGCCAGTCACTGCATTTAGCTTACTTCTAGAAACGGGTATTGAGAAAGGAGAACAGCTGAATCAGAAAAAGACACACTTTTTTTCATTCAAGCTTCAGATAACGTTACACTGCAACAATATTTGTTATACTCTAACACTCAGTTGTTCCAAACACACATACAACAGAACAAATGCATACAAGACTCCTTGAAAAGAAAAGCACAGAACTGTGTTAAAGCCCTTTTAAATAAACAGAACAGCAGTTAACATTAATATTATCCTCCCAACAAACTACAGAGCAAACACTGGTTAAAAATGGTAGACCTAATTGAGTCTGGATGGACCCCTTTACAGACCTAATGCAATGATTAACTATGCATCTGGTAGCATGTCAAGTCCTTTTTGTGTGCCTATCTGATAGTGAAGTGAAAGGGCATGGACAGTGTCCAGTCCCAGCAAGCAAATCATTTGGAAGCAGTCATAGCCATAGATCAAAGATTTTTCACTCTATCCAAAGTCTATTTAAACCCACCAACCCAGGCCCTTGTTGCAGACAAAACCAGTTAGAAAATAAGAAAGACTCCTTGGGATCCAAAGATAATAAAGGAAGATAGAAGTAGAAAATGAAGAAAAGAAACAGACTGGCAGAACCTTGATTTCCATAGGCCAAGACAGCTGTTTTACATCCTAGTTTTATTTCAGACGGTTAAAGAAAAGGAACAATTTCCATCCCTTAGATCACCAAATATTATTTCAATTAAACTATGCAGATGGCTTCTATACATTATTTGAGCCAATACAGTTTCCCCTTCCCAGCTACAGGAGATGGTACCTTGAACTATTTTGCACACAAGTTTTACCTAATTCCTCAGAAAACTAAAAAAACAGCAGCATATTATCATCAAGAAGTTATTTTGAAGTCAGATATGCCCAGAAAGATATAAAATAGGAACAGCTATGATTTGATTCTCTCATTAGAAGTAGAAACAAAACTCCTGAAATAATTTTATAACTAGTAATATGCTACTTTTATGTCAATGTAGTACTTTCAAAGCATAAAAATTTAATACTATGAGGTACAATATGCAGAAAAGCAGAGGGCTCTAACTGTGCATTTAAACTGTATTATATTTGAATGAGGGAACAATTAGAAGTCTGTTCAAACACAAAACTTTTTTTTTTTTAATTAAATAAAATTTGCATGCCTTTTCTACTGGATCCCAAGTCAAAATAATCTTAAAATACGTGGAGGAGAGAGCAAGTGAATGACTAGATATATTCCATGCTGGTCACCAGGAGACTGAGCCCCCTCTGTTCCCTCTTCCCACAACACGCGTTGTAAATTGCACACATAGAAACTCACTGAAGTGGTCGGTGAGGAGCAGAGGATTTCACATTGCTCTGTGTGGTATTTGGGAAAGTACTTTAAAAAATGTAAGCATACAAATGAGAAGCTTTCACTTCTGGGGGGAGAAACTGACCTTTTTAATGGGTATAGTTTTGAGAATTTTCTAGGTTAACTTATCTTCATTTTAGCTAGCTGCATGAAGTTTTTGATCTTTAAAATAATCGTCTAACCAATAAAACCACACAGGCTATTGTTTGCTGGCGTGATTATTTCCACATATGCACAGACTTGTGAACATCTAAGACAATAAACATAGCAATTATCACACAGCTACGGATACAAATAAAAGTTATGGCCAAACACCTGCAAATTGGGGTATTTGTTTTTATTTCCATAACTTCTACTTTGCTTAGAATATCTTCTTAATTTTCCTGTTTTAAAAAGAAGCGCTGATTTAGGCTCACAGCATTTTTAAGAACTAGCCATCATCCCTGTAGCCCACCTCACATTTGTCTCAAGCAAGTGTTACTGGCATGCAATTGGGGGTCAAGTTGACAAAATCCTGGCATGTTACCTGCCCTCATACTTTTAAAAATGTATGTTATTAATGTAATTAATCCATTACTGTGAATAAAGATCAGCCAACACGCATAAATTTGGTTATTTCTACTGGATAAAATAGCATTAATGTGCCCCAACTGCATCAAAACAAAAGGCCCACAAGAAGTTTTAAGAAGAAGAAAATGCTACAAAAGCACTAGAAATGTTTTCTAGTGCATGTGTCTGATTTTTCCCCATTGCCAACTTACTGAAGGCAAACTCCCAAAAGAGTATGTAGTATCCAAAGCAATCTTACAGCTAAAAGAAGTCACCATTAGTCATCATGACAAAAGAGAAGACACTACCTTTAACACAAGATTCAAAGCATTAGAGACAGCCTTCAGCTACAGGTTGCTCATGGTTAAACATCAGAATATGAACACATTCACATTCTAAAAGTGAAGAGGAAAGCAAAAATAAGGTACTTAAAGAAGCAGTTGGAACCCTTCCCACTGCAGAAACGAAAGCTAGGGGAGACTTTGGAGCATGTTCACATTATTTAATTACCATACTATTCAATCTTCATGGAAAAAGTACGATATTTATGAAGAACTCCTACATGATGAGATGCATTAATGACACACAGAAATAAACCCATCTTTTCTATTCTACTGTGTACTATCAACTAACTTCGTCAACAAAGTCCTTAGAAGAGATCAGCAGATAGCAAAGCTGAGCCTTAACTTGCAAGAAAAGGTACACACTGTACCCTGTAGAATGTAAACAGAATTTTATCTGTCAAACCCACAGCAGCATTTCCTACAACTACTAACCCGGTTTTGCTGTGGAGAAACGCAACATGCATTACTGAATAATTTCTTTTCAAATCCATACATTCCCTGCAGCAGTTCAAGCTCCATCAGCAGTGCAGGAATGTATGAAAATGACAGGCAAAGGGCACTAGCTCTTTTCCCATACTGTTCTTCTATAAATGGAAGCAGAGTCCTACAAAGCACTTAAAGCTGAGAATGTTTGAAGACTGATCTCCAGGAACAAAATATTACTATGTTAGGCTCCATAGGCAGATTAATTATTATTTTCTGCAAAACTGTTTTCCTTAATTGAAAGGACAGAAATGAGACCACCTACTAGAAAATAATGGAATGCTAACTAGGTCTCATCTACAAAGCTGCCACGAACAAAGCGTATACATACACGTATTTCATATGCTATTCATAAAAATACTTCTTATTCCTTTTGGGAACACCTGTTCCTGCATTCACTTTTCTCTCTCCCCTCACTGAGAGGAGAGAAAAAGGGCAGATTTGGTAGAAATCCTTTAACGGTCTCAAGTCAGTATGACTAAACTTTGCCTTTTAAATTACACCTTGTATCAGTAGCATGTTACAGAAATTTTAAAATACACCGTTCAGAATTAATAAAGCTCTGAAATATGCCACACTGATAAGGCAGTTAGGCAAGCAAACACAAGCATCCTGTATCATAACACGATAAGAAACTTGTCTGTTTCTTGCTAAAACCCTGCTCCGTTTTGCAATTTTCTTCTGCCGTTGTTTTTAAGGGTTAATACAAACGCATAGCGTTCTCTTAAAAAAAAATTAAAAAAATCCTCTTTGCACATTACCCTTCGCTGCTACTTTACCATCCTTCTTGTGAAGAAGATAGCCTGGCCCTGGATTTACACCAGAGCCAGCTCCCCGCGGTACCGAGAGGGAGGGGGCAGGAGCAGCCGCGGCAGCAGCAAACCCTCTCGGCACACCGAGCCCCCCCCTCCAGTATCTTTTTACGGAAGCCCTTCCTAACAAAACACTATTGCTCCAGGCAGCGGCATGCTGATGTTGGCACTGCTTAAACCAAACAAACACGATGTTTAACAGTCAAATAAAATGTCCCGCAGCCTCCCTAATGAATTTGTCAAGGACCATCAGATCACCCCCGCCCCTGCCTCATTAACTCAAGTATGATGAGACGGATTATAACGAGAGAATACAGATCAATCGGTCTGAAGACTTCAAGTGGCTTTTAGCCCTGAGAGTTTCCCTCTCTGCGGCACACACACGCACACGGTCTTTTTAATGGAATACAGTATCTCCTGCTGCTGGAGGGGCTGCCACTTCGTTTTATACACCATCAAGGAGCTGCTGATGGACTTCTACACTAACATACATAAAAGCAGAGGTGACAAGGGCTCTTCAATTATAGCCTCTTCGGATCCTGTTCCTCCTTCAATTATTCATCCCGGCGAGAGTAAATTCCGCCACAGATGAAGCTGGTCTTAATGCAGTGCGGCCACAAGCGCCCAGACACAGGAGAGAAGGGTTTCACGTGCATTATTTGCTGGAAGTGTTTAAGTTTATTGCTCAAATGATGTTTCTAATTAGCGCTTGGGCAATAAATTAAAGTCGGCTTTTGTTTAGCTGATTTATTATTTACTAGAGCTTCAACCTCAGACAGGAAAATTGGTAATGAATTGTTTTAAATCTGAACACTAGTAACGCTTCATCATTAGTCACCTTACAGGGGGAGGGTGGGAGGAGGACTATCCACTCCTTCGGCTTTTACCCTGAAAACACGAAAGCACGTCCCCCCACCCTTGCCCGGGCCGCCTGACGGCTCCGGCATCACCTCCGCGTCCCGAACACGGGACATCTCCGGGCTGCACACTCGCTGCTGGGAGCGGACCCTCTCGGAGCCTTTCCTGCCCGCCACTGCTGGGCGGGTCGATGTGCAGAACCCCTCTCCAGGCCGGGGAGAAGCCCCAGCCCGGCTGCGGGAATGCAGAGGGGCTGCGAGCGCGCTCCGCTCCGAGAGCGTCGGCAGGGCGTGTAAAGGGACCACCAGCCCTAAATAACGCTGCCGCTTGCCGGAGGGCGTCGGGACTCGAGTCGCAGAACCCTCGCAGCTCCTTCTGGTTAGCCGAGCCCCAAAGAGAGGCTCCACGCAAGCGAAGCACAACGATGTCCGCGCAATGCCGCCGCCGGGCCCGGACAGGTCGCACCGAAAGGGCCTCTGACTCTCTCGAGCGGCTCCGCGAGGGGGCAGGTCCGCGGGCACTTACCCGCGAACCGGGGCGGAGAGCCGCCCAGAGACCGTAAGGGTAGCGGCGACAGCGCCTTTGCGAGCCAGCAGCTCTCCCCACGTCGCAGCCCGGCCCTTGTCCCTCACCCCTTTAAACCTCCTCTCCTCGGAGCCTTCCCGGGGCTCGTCTGCCCGTTGACGGGGCCGGGCTCGGCGGGGACACTTGACACCGCCGAGCACCGGGCACCACGGCCCGCTGAGCATCGGCGGAGGCAGAGTGCCCTCACCCCAACACCGACGCGGAGTGCCCCAGCAGCATCGGGGAAAAGAACGAGCCGATCCGCTCCACGGGAAGAAAAGAGCCTCACCTACCCCAGCGCCAGGCGCGCCCGTAGTTACTTCTTCCAGCGTGCAGTAGTACGGTCGGCACAAGACATGTTTCTAATTTAAATGCACACGGAAAACAGACGGCGATATTTTCTTTATTAAAATCAGCCAGCTGCAGCGAAAGGAGGAAAGAACAAGAAAGCGAGCCCAGCCGCTGCGAGCTGGTTCAACAGAGGCTCCGCAAAGAGCGACGCACCACCTGTGAACGGCCCCGGCCACGCCGGCCGGACTCCCAGGCCGACCGGCCGGGCTGCCACAGCCGCCCCCGCGCAGCAGGAACCCGCGGCGGGACCGTGCTGGGCTCGGCTCCGCCGCCCCCGGCCCGCCCGACGATGCCCGCTGCAGAGCTGCACGGCCCGGGAAAGGGCGAAGCCGCCACGGAAACACGCACCCTCGGCCCAAGCACGGAACATGTGGAGACAGACTGTCTTGCCGCCAGCCTAAGTTCCCGCAGGAGAAACACTTCTTGTTGTTTTGCAGCAGGTACTGCCCGGGGGCTACAGCCGTGCGAGCGAGCTCTTTCCGAACTGACATAACATAGCTGCAGTTTTATGTATGTCCAAACCATTCGGTATTTCTTATTAATACAAACTCGCATAAAACACCGTTTCCTTTAGAATAACTCAATCCAACGCTTAAAGAGGATGAAGAGAACTTCGTGGCACGAGATTTGTCTAAATTAACGTGACCACGGCACTGGCTGAGGGCAGTAAAACAAGGTGTGCAACTCTGTTCCAGTGACGGTCTCACTTTCACCGCTGCAGCCCAGCATTAGCGAAGGAAGATTTATGCCTGCGGTGAAGCGCCGGCACGCCTCTCCCCCCTTCCCTTCACACACCGCCACTGCCGCTGGGTCCCCTCGCCGCAAGCGAGGCAGGGAGCAGCGAGCTCCCTTCACCCAGGGCGAGGTGACAGGAAAGGTGCAGCTTTTTCCCACCCCGCGCCGGGTCGCCGGACGCCCAGAACCCCTCGCACCCCGCCCTTCCCCGGTTGTAACGCCAGTGAACCCCAGCACAGAGCGGTCGGGGCGCCTCATACCCCGCCGCCGCCCAAGAGGCGGCAGCAGTGAACGCGCGGGCGCGGGTGCGCGCCCCCGCGCCGGCCGTGCCTGCCGCCCGCTGCGATTGGCCGCGGCGCTGACAGCTCGGCGGCGATTGTAGGAGGCGGAGCCCCGCCCCCCGGCCGGACCCCCCCCCCCAGCCGGGCCCCGGCCCCATTCATAAACTACAGGGCCCGCCAGCACCGCCGGAGAGAGACGGGCGCACGGCGGAGGAGAGGCGCGGAAAGTGAGAACCCCGGCGCGCACTTCCAGGGGTGGGGAGGGGGAGGAGAAGCCAACCCTGGCACAGCAGCTACGCCCTCCTCCCGCTCAGGATAAAACACAGTCTGTGCAAAGAAAGGAAAACAAACAAACAAACAAACAAAAAACCAACAAAAAAAAAAGCCAACAACCAACCAACAACCTATATATCTGTCTCAAAACAATCTATATAGAGCTGCAGGACAGGAATGAGAGATCACAGACCAAGTGCACACGTCTGCGCGTAAAGATAGAGAGAGCCACACAGCCGGGCTCAGACAACGCCTCCAGCAGGAAAAGGGAAATCAACAACACCCCCTGACAGTCTGAGAGAGCGGCAGCCAAACTCATGCACATCTCTGGCGGTGCCACGGACTGAGAGAGGCAGACAGACAGAGTTCACTCTTCCGCTCTGGGCATTGCTCGCATTCTTCTCGTCCTCTCGTATCGTGTGCGGTTTTAAACTCGCCGCCGACCGGCTTTTCTGCGGGGACCTTCCGCGAGTTCTGGGGAAGTTTGCTTGGGTTTTTTGTTTGTCGTTTTGTGGGTTTTCTTTTTTTTTTTTCATGAACTACTGAAACAGCAATTTTATCGCTCTGCGGGGGGGTAGGCGCCTGAGCGCACGGGCAGCGCAGACCTCCCTGCCCCCACCGCCACCCAAAAACTTTGCACTCCGGGAGCCCGCGGGGGCTGCCCGCCGCTCCGGCACCGCCGCTGCCCAGCCCGCACCGGCTGCGGGTCGCACTCCTCCTTGCCGGGGAAGTGCTGGGCTTCGCTCCTTTGTGCTTCGTCCTCCTCCCCGATTTTTTTAATTGCTCCCACTGGAGCGCCGCTGCCTCCTTCTTCCCGGAGGGGGTGGGGGTCTGCGATTTGGCTGGTGCCCTCCGCAAAGCTGCAGCCACCGATAAAGCATTGGATCCCTCAACGTACTGCGAGAGCCCGGTGTACAGCCCGGACCTGTGCCCCAACATGATCGCTGCGCAGGCCAAGCTGGTCTACCAGCTCAACAAATACTACACGGAGCGCTGCCAGGCCCGCAAGGCGGCCATCGCCAAGACCATCCGGGAGGTGTGCAAGGTCGTCTCGGACGTGCTGAAGGAGGTGGAGGTGCAGGAGCCGCGCTTCATCAGCTCCCTAAGCGAGATCGACGCCCGCTACGAGGGACTGGAGGTGATCTCGCCCACCGAGTTCGAGGTGGTACTCTACCTCAACCAGATGGGCGTCTTCAACTTCGTGGACGACGGCTCCCTGCCGGGCTGCGCCGTGCTCAAGCTGAGCGACGGCCGCAAGCGCAGCATGTCCCTCTGGGTGGAGTTCATCACCGCCTCGGGCTACCTGTCCGCCCGCAAGATCCGCTCCCGCTTCCAGACACTGGTGGCCCAGGCCGTGGACAAGTGCAGCTACCGGGACGTTGTGAAGATGATCGCGGACACCAGCGAGGTGAAGCTCCGCATCCGGGAGCGGTACGTGGTGCAGATCACGCCCGCCTTCAAGTGCACCGGGATCTGGCCGCGCAGCGCGGCACAGTGGCCCATGCCCCACATCCCCTGGCCCGGCCCCAACCGGGTGGCAGAGGTGAAGGCGGAGGGCTTCAACCTGCTCTCCAAGGAGTGCTACTCGCTGACGGGCAAGCAGAGCTCGGCCGAGAGCGATGCCTGGGTGCTGCAGTTCGGTGAGGCCGAGAACCGGCTGCTGATGGGCGGCTGCAGGAACAAGTGCCTCTCGGTGCTGAAGACTCTGCGCGACCGGCACCTGGAACTGCCCGGGCAGCCCCTCAACAACTACCACATGAAGACGCTGCTGCTGTACGAGTGCGAGAAGCACCCGCGGGAAACCGATTGGGACGAGGCGTGCCTGGGCGACCGGCTGAACGGCATCCTCCTGCAGCTCATCTCCTGCCTGCAGTGCCGGCGCTGCCCCCACTACTTCCTGCCCAACCTAGACCTCTTTCAGGGCAAACCCCACTCGGCCCTGGAAAGCGCTGCCAAACAGACCTGGAGGCTAGCCAGAGAAATCCTCACCAATCCCAAAAGCCTCGACAAGCTATAGGGTTAACAGCCCCGCGCACAAAACTCGCTCTCCGTAAACAACAACAGCGCCTCAAAAACTTTTTATTTAACGCAAACGACGACGGAAAGAGGCGGCGAAAGAAATGCGCCCCCGCCACCCCCCCTTCCCCCCCCCCCACCTGCAGCTCGGCCTTTAAAAACTTGCAGACTATTTTCCCGGCATAAACTCTCACCGCCTTGCACAGAAGAAAGGAAGAGCCTCTCCTCCTGTCCTCCAATGTGAATTTTTAAAAAGTCACAAAAAGAGAAGCAATCGGACTTTAGCAACCTCAAAACGAAACCCGAAAGGTACATTTTCCAATCCATGTATAGTCCTTTTCTTATTCTCTCTTGTTTGCCTGAATGTTGTCACCAAGTGAAAAATTATTTAACTATATGTACAAATTTCCCTTTAAAAAAGTTTTACTGATGTTAAATGTATTTCAGTGCCAAGGTCAGATAATGTGCCCCAAAACTGACTTGTTGCAAATAGTAATAAAAATATTACTTTAACTTTACTATGACTTTTGGTGAATGATTTTTAAATTCAGGCAAGTAGATTCTTTCTGAACCTCAGAAGTAATTTTTTTAAAAGAAACGTAAACACGAGATATAAAGATAGTCTAAACGCGACACCTAGCCGAAGCCTCAGCTTGGCATATTCATTGACATTTTCTAAACTTCCCTCTAGTTTCTATTAAAATCGCCCACCTAAGAAAACAAACAAACAAACAAAAAACCCACAACTTGTATACTCCGTAGTTCAGCGTGTGACAACATCTGCTGTATTTCTATTACTTTAAGCATTCCCTCTAAATCTTGGGAAAACATGGTGCGTCGCGCAGCAGCTACCCAAAATTTAGACAGAGCATGTCGTTTCCTACCATACCCTCGTCCCCTTTATAGTTTGATCTCTTTCTTTCTTTTTTTCTTTTGTTTTTGTTCCTCCCCCCCGGTAAATTTCGAGCGCTTGTACTCCGATTTTTAAATGCATCGCTATTTGCTTTCGCTTCCTAGAGCGAACGCGCCTATCCATTTGACTTTGACACGAAGGAAGTATAGATCTACCCTGAATAATTAATGCACTTTAGAGCAACCGGTCGATATTTTTTTTAAACAAACATTTGTTTTCCCTGTATTTTTAAGTACAGCATAAAATCGCACCATACCGTTGCCAGACGAGCACACAAGCAACCGGTAAGGAAATAGCCCGATCCCAGATTAACGCCCGGTCGCTCTCTGGGCAGGCACCGCCGATCTCTCCCCTCCCGAGCCCCCTCTCCCCAAGCTAAATTCTACCCAATTTCTTGTAAGTCGCGCTATAACAATTTTGCTCTCCGTTCGCTCTGGACGATTTCGGAATATTTGCAGGGTTTTTATACGGAACGCACTTCTAAGCTTTAAAAACGGCAGCATTATCTGCTCGAGCCGCCCAAAAGATTTCAAAGGCGGCTCGGAGCATTTCGATCAAGTTTTCGTGGCCTTTCGGCAGGGGGGCAGTAAAAATGTAAGTTTTTTTTCCCCAAAGAACTACTTCTGTTTCTTTGTGGACGGATACGGAAAGAAGCAGCCATTCAAATTTGAGTTGCTTTTGTCTTTAAAACACGGAATGAGCAAGCCCGACAGCGGCCGGGACCGGAGCTCCCCGCGAAGCCGCGGCGGGGCGGCCCTGCCCGGCGGGGCCGGTGTGCGCACCCTCCGCCCGCTGCCCTTCCCAAGTTTCTGGCAGAGTCCTCAGAGCCGCAGATCTCGGCTCACCTGGCAAAATGGGTTCAGCCCGCGGGGTTCTACCCCCTCTCTCTGAAAACAGCCCGGGGGAAGAGTGTAAACTCCGATCTTATCGCGGCTGGTGGTACCTCTACGGCAGGTTTTTCTTCAGGAACTTGTCACAATGTTTCCTTTTCAGTAGTTTAGACAAATATACAAGGAACTTAAATTTCTCAAACAGATGAAGCCTCATTAATTAAACAGGCCTTCTGAGCTACATTAGGATTTTTTCCAAGGGGCATTTTCTACAGCAGCTCTAGTCACCACTATCAAGGTACAGTAGTTTAAGCAGAGGGTGGGGCAGGGAGGCGTTAATGCTTGAAAGCAAACTGTGTTGTAACTTATTTGTTTCTTGAAATAAAAATATACAGATTTGATTTTTAGCCTCTCCCCATACTCACAAGAGGCATTCCAAGAAGTCTTTTTTTTTTTAAGACCATCAGCTAAACTAGCATCACAAGTAGATTGTAAGAGGTGTAGGCTTTGTTTCATATAACTAGCTCCTCCTTTTACAGGAACCCAAATAAAATCTCGCAGATACAGATTTAAAGATGCAGCCAAACCAAACCAGAATGCCTACTCACAGTTATGAAAACAACCACTACCAAACACTTGAAAACAGGCAAAAAGAAAGCGAGCTGAATATATGTTGTATGCCAACATCCCAAATAAAACAGGTAACAGGAATTGTAAGAATTAGTAACTGTACTCAAATGCCCTATGTGCTAAACACGGAAAACAAAAACAGAGAAGAAAGCAGATCTGTAAGACTTTTCTCCTGCTAATACAATACAAGGCAGAAAATTTTAGAAGGGAAATGCAATACAGTAACATACCAAGCTGTCTTTTCAATTCATATTTATATCCTCTTTACCATTATTTAAAAAAAAAAAGCAACCAAAACCAAACCAAAACACAACAAAACCCCCCAAAACACTACAGAAGGAGCAGCAAGCATATAAAAATTTTAAGAGCCACCTCATACTTGAAATAATTTAAAAAATATTTCAAAAATGCTTCAGGACCAAAAGAAAAGTTAAATCATGTATGGTATCACATGCAAAATCACACTTCTGGTTAATTATTTACACAAATTTCTAGTTCTAGAAATCTGAGAGCACTGTTTTTTTTTTAAAAAAATAAATTATTCCTTGATAGGATTTTATATTCTCAGCTTTCAGACCCACTGATGCAATTTTTTACTACAGACAAGAGCAATTTACTCAATAGGAACAAAGAACTGAACTGGTGCCTAACACACAAGGTATTCTCTACAGACAAGCAGAAAACCACTACTTCTTCCCGTGACTTTTTTCCCCCTTCACAAAGAAATTACGTTGTTCACTATAAAAGCAGATATTTAAAAAACACAAGAGCCATCACTGTGCTTAAATTGGGATGCAAGATTTACCACTCATGTCATACTTCTGAAATGTTGCTGTAACACTGTGGAAAACATTCAAGTGCAATCTTATTAAGCTAATCACACAACATACTGCCTTTGAAATAAAGAGTTTTACTGAAGGTCACTAATTTTAAACAAAGCACTAGTAATCAAGAAACTTGGAGCAATTAAAGTTTGTGGAAATCAGCGAGTCAGTTCAGAAACGTATTTTAACAGGGCAATCAGGTTTTCTGCTTAGGCACAATAAATAATAAGCCCTGTAGAATCTGTTACAGAATAATACATTACAGAAACACTGAAAATTTAGAGGGTAGGGAATTTTGGTTACACTGGCATTATATAAAAATAGGAAAGTAAAACAAAGCATTTGGGCTAAAAGCTTCGTTGAACTTTCCAGTATTCACACAGGCCTGTGATTCAAGATGTCTTTATTTAAGATGTCTCCCTGGAGCTTTATTCAAAGCAAGCTAATTAACATTCAAAGAGGGTCGAATTGTGGGAGAGGGAGAAAAAGGAGAAGGAAAGGAGGTGTCATCTACCTGAAGCTCAGTAACATATACGGTCAGTCACAAACTTATTAAAGCAGGAACACTGTGGACCAATAGAGGTAAAGGAAGCTGAATGAAGAATTAAAGGTCTTGTGTAATCTGTCATCATCTCTCAGAGCTCAGGGTCAATGATCTCTTACCTTTGGGTCGATTTTCTTAAAACTGGGATCTTCTTCATCCACCTCAAAGTAGAGCTCAGAAAGAGTGATGGAAAGAGTGCCTTTCACTACTACTGAGGGTGCCACAAGCTGAGCTGGTGTGCTTAGGGCTACTGGACCTGCCAAAGAGCGAAAACACCAATAATACTTAAAACAGAAAAAGCATGAGTGCAAATTATTTGCTTTTTAAGCCTAGGACGTTAAAATAAATAAAGCAAAGAGCATAGCTCTTCCTTAAAGAGCAAAACTCTTTTTTATCCCAGAAAAGAACATATGTAATAGATTTGCAGTGTCTATGTGCTGCTGAACACTGAAGCAGCTACAATTGCAAACTGATGTATACACCGTATGTGCCAGAGCTGGCTTTAACAAGGCAGTACATAGTTTTTATTCAGACACATTTTCTTTGCAGAAGCTTCAGGATTTGCATACCTTTGTTACATGCAATAGAGTGCACACATGAACACTGGAAGTCTTATGTCAGATGTGTTCTTTAGGTACTGGAGAGTTTCAATAGCTTTCCACAAAGATGAACATAGCAGTCAAGACTCAAAGTTGTCCAACTGTGAAGTGTTCCCTCATGGATGCTAGAAATCTACTGTTAAGGTTACACAATGTTATAGAGCCTAAAGTGAAATGTTTTAAAGATGCTTTTGATTCCACTTTAAATATTGTTCAAGGATTCCATGCAGTGTTAGTGTAGCTCAGGGACTGTGGGAGTAAACAGCTGGAGGGTTGGTTTCCAACTGAATGAATTTTTATTGGAATAATCACATCTCCACAGGGCTTATCACAGGGACAAATCAGACTACTACTGAAAACAATAGGTTCAGCATAGATCTGACAATGCAGAACCTATTATATAAACTAAGGCATACAAAAAGAAAACAGGTTAGGTTTGTCATCCAGCTGATTAAGAGGTAAGGAAATGAAGTTACTTGGCTGCTGTATTATCTGACTTTTGTAAAACAGTGAAAGATATGAAAGTGACAAAGACAGTTTTGTTTTAATAAAGCATCTATAAATGAGTTACACACGTTCAGGTAATCAACGTGAGAATAACTGACAAAAAATTCAGATGAATTGTCATTTCCATCGATTGTTAGGAGGGTGATGGTCCTTAATCTCGCATCAATCTCAATGTGTGCCACTAGGACAAAGGAAGAGATGCTCTGCTGAGATCAGAGCAG
The DNA here is from genome assembly GCA_020745705.1 of Hemiprocne comata. Taxonomy (NCBI): domain Eukaryota; kingdom Metazoa; phylum Chordata; class Aves; order Apodiformes; family Apodidae; genus Hemiprocne; species Hemiprocne comata. The sequence continues at coordinate 75,587,944 of CM036589.1, forward strand.
CTTTGCCCTCTATTCCCAATGTACAAATACATTGTGTTTGCAGATGGGCATGAGATAGCTGTGGAACTGCCATGATTTCCCAAAGCTCAACCCCACAAATGGATGAAATAAGCAGCTATGTGTTCTTTTGCTGTCTCCCTTTGCCCTCTGTACATTAGCATGTAATCCAGAGGAGAAATAACATTTTTTCAATCACTCGCAGACATTCAATTACAGGGCAAGCAGACAGCTGCAGAAGCTGGGGCAGCCCAGGTCCTGTGGAAGACCCCTGACAATTTCCACTTCATTTCTAACCCACACCACTTTATTAGTGAGGATTACTTCTTAATCCCATTGCCATTGTCAAGATTATATAATTAAACTCCCCTTTCACCCTTATTACAGTATGAATGTATTACTCAAACCAATCAATGAATAATAAAAGAGAAGGAAACACAGAGAAGGCTGTTGAGAAGGCAGCTTGTTGGAGGAAAGGGAAAAAAAGATTCACATACAGAAAATGTCACTGCATTATTCTCCTCTTCCTATGAGGGTTTTCTTTTTTCATTATGCAGCATTTTTAACTTCACTTTAAAAACAAATAAAAAGAGTAGAATGCAGCTCTGGGATAAGCATACTGCCAATAAATAATAACTTCCAGTAATTTTGGTGGATTATCATACATATGATATGTGTCAATGTAAGATTATATTACTAGCTTCTCACGGAACCAGAATTAAACAACAAATTTTTCTCTAAAGTACTTGTATATAGGATACCAGTCGAGAAAGCAGAACGCAGAGAAAATTGCATTTTCCCCTGTAAAAGGCACATTCTTCAAATAACAATGGAGACACTATAACTCTCAGTCCCTTAACTGAGGGGGTTGGTGGTTTACTCTGTTTTTACATCTTGAACGGCATAGAAACAGATCCACTCCGCTCAGATGGCAACATCAGCAAAGGTTGCATGCGACTGAGTAAAATTAATAAAGTTCAAAGGTGTGAAGTACTATTTATTCTTCAGAAAGAAGTGAAGTCTAATAAGACTATGGTCTGTGGAGAAGGGACTTGCATGGGGGAATGACAGAGGGTTTAAAGGAGTTAAATCCAGTGAGCGTACAGGTCTGTGAAACCCAAGTAAATAACCAGTAAGTACGATTTTGTAAACTCAGCAAAAAATTACAGCTCTCCAAAGCCTTTAATTACAGAAGACTTGCCTAATTGTCCACTGGGTCTAATGATTTGAGGAGCGGAATGAGGTCAAAAACAAAGAAAGGAAGCCCTTTTCAAGGTAGACCTACTTTCTCTAAGGAAGGTTCCCTAGAATACAGACATCTACTGCAGAAGCAAGGAGGTTATAAAAGCCAGAGAAAGAAAATGCACAACTCTCCTCAAGGAAACCCTCAGCATCTGAGGTGCACAGAAAATGATGTTAATAACCCAGTTATGGGAAGGAACAATTTATATGTGTGTATCCATCCCAAAACATGATTTACTGCAGAGCAGGGGAGATCAGAACTAAAACAGTAAAGAAGCTGAAGAGAAAGTTAGATAGCTGAAGTTACCCGTTAAGTTCTCCACTTCTCTTTCCTCCATGAATGACATGATGTCATCGTCGCCTTCTAAGAGAATCTCACTTTCTGAGTTCTGATTTCCCAAAACTTGACTCTTGATGGACTGCTTTCCTTTAACAAGTATATCCTCATCAGGAGCTGAAATTAAGGAGACACATATTGCAGTCTGTTAGGTCTCAGAGGCAACAGCGACAAGTATAATTTACTTTTTTTTGTTGTTTTGGAATGAAAGTTCAGGGGAAAAAAACTGATTAGGACTAGCTGTGGGAAGTACCTGTCTTAATCCTCTAATGTTAGGACACATCTAGTTTTAATCCTATTAAGCCTGCTCAAAATTATCCAGAACTCTCTGCACCGTTTAACTCTATTTCAAGTGCTTATGACAGAGGGGGAAAGGATACAACAGGCTCTCTTCCCCCACAACCTTCCTTCGGAAATTGCGTTCTCCTGCTGGAAGCAGATTCCGAGTGCCTGCTGCTTGAGCCTGCCTCTCCCAACCAGGGTTCGAGCACCTGGTAGCAGCGAGCCCAGACAGTTCCTCCGCCGGGGAGGGTACCACCGCCGCGACGAAACCGAGCACGCCGCAGAGAGACAGGGCGGGGAACGGGGCCTGGGGGCCGCGGAGACAGGACGGTGCCCGGGGGCCGCGCTGCGCAGCCGGGACGGCACCGGGGGCAGCGCAACAGGCCGGCAGCGGCGAGCGGGGCCGGCCTCGGCCCGGCAAAGCCGCAGCAGCTGAGGACAGACAGCGGGGCCGGCCAGGGGGCTCTCCTACACAGCGGCACAGCTAAGGCTGCCTGCGCCTGTCCACGGCTCTACGCCGCCCGGGGCTGCAGGATGAGGCTTCCGTGGCGCGCAGCGAGACCCCGGGCAGGGCAGCGGTAGGCGGCGGCAGACTTGGGCGGGGGGAAATCCCCTGCGGGCGGTCTGAGCTCCCCCGGCAGCGGGGGAAGGCGGAGCGGCGGCCTCCCGCACCGCGGGGGCTGCAGCACCCATCCCCGCCGCTCCCGTCAGCCAGGAACGACGCGTGGGTTTGGTGAGGCAAGCAACCACACACCCCGCCTCACGAACCCGGGCGAGGAAATGGGGGAAAAAATAAATAAATCAGCCACCCGATCAGGGTTGGAGGCAGACAACTGCGTGCACCTGCTTCCAAGAGGCACAAAGAAACGCTACCCGGTCCTTACAAGGGACCTTGTACATTATATTTTGTCTCGGCAATGCTAGGTCGAAATCCATTTATTTAAATTACAAGCTCAAAGCATCAGGAAAGGGAAAAATAATAATAATAATAATAATAAAAAAAAAATAGAGTCGATCACTCGCTCTACATGTAAATTACCACTTGCTGTGGTAAACCCAAAACTCAGCAGTGTCTGTGTGTTGTTCGGGGATTTTTTCTTAAATTGAAAACAAAAATACTATTGCTTAAAAATTAAATTGAGAATGCCCATGGAACAGCCATGTTTGAAAAACATTCACCAAACACATCAGGACCAACTAACTTCAGCACACTGCTCCTTGCGTTCTCTGGTTGCTGCCATACTTGAAGTTCCACTGGCTTCCTTTAAAAATATGTTAATCTGCAAACATTTACAGAAGGCAGCAATTCCCCAGTGACAGTATATAAAGTTTAAATTGTTTAAGTAAATACATGCACATAAATTGCAAATAATACTTTTTAATTGAGTGAAGACTAAAAAAGAAAAACAAAAAACCCTAAAACCACCAAAACCCCCCTGCTTTTGTTTAGGCCTTCAGTTTAAAAAAAAAGCCAAACAACAACGACAAAAACCAAAACCCCAAAACACACACAAAAAAAATCCCACAAAGAAAAGGAAGCTTAACTTTCCACACAAACTAAAATGCCATTTATGCATAATCCTTTTCCCCCAACCAATAACTGCCACTTACGAGCAAGCCTCTAAAAATATTGTAAAGCTTTAACTGCATTGTACAAACACAAAATTTACTTTCTTCTAAAATGTGCTCGTGTAAATAATGATAATTCTGATTCTGGAGTTGTTCAACGTGAGTTGAAAACCTTCTTGTCATGGAAAATATGCAGCTGATACTTAGAAAGGTTTTCCTGTAATTAACTCCCCCTTGAGGATTTTAAGTTAGCAGCAGTAAAATTACCAACAGTATACTAATATACACCACATGCACTGTTACTCAGTGGCCTACCAGCGTTCTCTTGAAGATCAAAAAAAAGTCAAATAGGAAAAAAAAAATCCAAGGAATAAAGTCAAATACAATATTTTCTATTTTTTTAATGTAGGCAAACTATATTGTTGTTTCAAAAACGCTGCACGTACTTGCCATTTTTGTTTCCTTCACTACAATCTGTGTTATACTGAAGATGCTACTGTAAACTAGCCTTCTACCTATTGTCATTTAAATTCCATTGAGAGCCAAGGTCACACTTAGCATAACTTGTCCAAAACACTAGTGTGTCCTTCAGTCTTTCTTCTCATCTACTATTAAGAAAAAATCAAATCGGAACGGCAACTCCTAAGCCGAAGACAACTGAAGAAATACACACCTCGTGCCTCACCTTCACTACTTATTCAGATTTTACTTCTTTCCCCAACTATTACACTGATTCAAAAGCGTACATCTTATGTAACTGCCTTTTTCCATACCATTTTTTAGACCATAAGTTATTTCAGTCTATTGTAAATTTTTGCCATTTCTTTGCATATGATGTTAGTTACCCACATTTCCTGACATGCTTCAAACATGTATACACCCAGGCACAGGAAGATGCAGAGCCTGTCTACACATCTGCAGATCCTTGCTACTGGAAGGCAGTAAGACATCCCACTCTGAACCAGAAGCTGCTTTTTCTCTGCTGACTTGAACAAAGCAACCAACACACACATGCTCACATCTGTATAGAACTGCATATATTCCACATGGATTCACAAATTTACTGTAGATAAATCCACTTATGTAGGTAGGCCATGGTCTGCTTTTCTTTCTATATTTACTGATTAGATACACATATGATGAATCATGACATCATGTGACATACTAGGTTTTTGTGCATGCTTGTAGGTATATTGCACTGGATTTTGCATTTCAAGCCTCAAACCCTGCTCTGTCATCTGCTAACCCAGACTGCTCTCTGCCAGCCCTGACTATTCTTGATATGACTGGAGCTGCTGGCTCCAACCCTGCAGATCTAAGCACACATTCACACACACCTTTTCAAGATCAAGACCTCAAGGCGTGGCCTATGTATTGCACAGGACCTAACAGCCTGCTGGCACAGTAGTTATCTAGCCCAGCAGTTTCATTATTATAATTCATTAGTGTAATTCCACACAATCCTTCTCAAATTGCTCTGTGAGACCCAGTTTCTTCAAACAGCTTTTTGTAAACACATCTCTGCATCTGCGGAGAGTCTTTCTTATGCCAGTTAAACCTCTGGAGCACTTGGGTGTAAAAAAAATAGTTTAGCTAATGTTTCTGAACAAGCTGTAGGCATTCACAGAATGACAGATTATTTTAAATTGTCTGTCTGCAACTTAATCTTACATGTGAAATACAATTTTAAAAAAACATTTGAAAAGTATCGGAGAGCAAGCTACATAAGATACTTCCTACCACTTTTTTTTTTTTACTGTCTAGTAAATATATCAGGAAAGGCAATTCAGGGAAAAGATGCATTAAAAAAACCTCTTACTATCTATTTTTAAAAAAAGGGCTCCCAAAAACCTCCCTCTAGTCTTCCTTTTTGTTTTAAAAGATAACAATGGAGAGAAAAAAACCACAACTTTTTCATCAGAGCTTTTAAATATTATTTTTAAAAACTCCTTTTAAATCCCTTGAGTCAATGGCAATACTATAGGTGATCAGCTGCTAGTCCCTTGCAGTCCCAAAGCTCTGAACTCCATCTATTGCCTTGATGGAAATGCTACAGACTGTTTTAAGCCCCCTTTCCCCAAGTTTTTAACAAATGTCAATAAAAAAACCCAACAAATCAGTTGTTAAAAAGCTTGATAAGGTTTCCTGACAGCTAAAGATTCTCTCACAAAGTATTTTAATTGCGGGTCAATCTAAATGTACCAACAGGTTTAAAAAAGTGCTCAGTGTTTGCACTTGCACACCTATATAACTATTCTGGTTTCATTTCTAAACAGACAAAAGGAAGAACAGAAAAGAATTAACCCTCTCTATCCCAAATTTCTTCTACCAAACCACCTCCATCTCTCTTTCCTTCCCCACAATACACTACTAGACTGACTTTTATAAATAGCCATTTTGAAAGGATTTTTTTTTTTCCCCTCTTTGAAAAATTACCTAAAGCCTTTTTCTTTTTTTCCCAAGCAAGTTAATGTGAACTTGGGAATGGCAATTAAATTGTCAGAATTAAAAAATTTGTTTTTAACTAGAAGGTAGCCAGAAGTATAGTCATGGGGCTGGTATTGATTGTCTGAACAGAGAACATTAGTCTTCAGGTATTTATTCTGCCACCTCTGCACCAGAGGTTCTCCTTCAAATCAAATCAATCCCTGGGAAAGATTGGTTCTTGCCACTAAGACACATAACTAGGCTGCAAGAGAGCTCACCGTTGTTGTTGTTGTTCTCTCTAGGTTTTACTGACCAATATCTTGGCTTCTGATTGTTTCTGAATAATTTTCACAGTTGCAAATTGTGATCTTTCCTAGGCAGTGAGCTCTCTGGGGTGGAAAATACGTTTGGTTTTATTTGAAAGACACCAAGCAGCTGATAATTTTTATCTGCTAAAGAAAAGTGTGCTCAAATCCATGCTTTCAAGCATGGTTACTGCAACAGTACTTTTCCATTATTTGCATTATTTTCCCCAGTCTCTCTCTTGGCAAAATCCCTTATGCCCAATTTCAGGTTTTGGTTTTGCTCTGTTTTGTTTAGAAACAAAGCTTAAATAGGCAGTAGGGAACCTTCTGTTCACTACTTCAAAATGTTTTTACTTAGGCAACATGTAAAATTAATCAAAATAGAATAATTAATGATACATTACTGATACGTAATAAAACATAAGGGCAAATATGCTGCAGATTCTAAGGATATCTACATCATGAAAATGGGGCCTCAAAGTCTGGTTCTAAAAATCTGAAAAGAATCAGATTTTCTGACCTGAGGTTGGTTAGTATCAAAAGTTGATAAACAGAATTCAGAAACAAATAGACCAAGTGACTCTTGATCCAGTTGACCCTTCTGACAATTGTACGTACCTTCGGAGACTTAAAGAAAAAACACAAAAAAGCAAAAAACACAACACGAAAACACCCAACGACCTTTGTATTCCTACACATTATAAATAGTTTCCAATTGAACTTGAATTTGGCCATCTATTTTACACCTTGCCAGTGGAAGTTGTTGGAACAAGATGGTTTCATAGGTAGGCACACTCAGTTAGGCAGATAGCAATTACCTCTATTTTCATTTCACATTAAATAATGACTTAAGGTAAACGAGACTATTCACTGGATAGATGAAGAAACAGAATGGCATCCAATGACAAAGGTAGCATGCAATTAAATTCAGAACAAAACATTAAAAAATTTAAATATCATAAAGCCCATTAAGGATGTAAAGTTCTGAACAGAAAGGCAGAGAGAAAACAATCAGCTCCACTAAAATTACCAGGGCTAGGTACCAGCTATACCTATTAGTTGCCTATGAAATAGGGCTCCTTTTACTCACTCTTCTTTTGCATTGACAAAAATTGTACTCCTGTCAATTAAGAACTGAGTATGAGCCACAACCCTTTAAATATAGCACAGAATAGTGAAAATATCACATCACAGTGAAAGATGAGTAATTGTATTAGGGTGTGCTTACTTAAGGAAGAATTAGTTACACAAATAGAAATAGAAGCTCCAAACATTTTGTGTTAAAAATCTATATATTTTTCAGTATATCGATAGGCAATATTAAGATTAAATAAAAAATAGGAGTGGAATACATAAAACTGTTACAAGATCTATTTAATTCAAAGTAAACAAGTATTAAAGGGGGGCAGTTGTTGTTTCTTCATGGAGTATCAAAAAGAAAGAAACCTTGTGCCCTTAAAGTCCATGGCATATAAACAACACACAGTGTTAAGAACAACAAGCCCCAAAGCAAAAAGTGGGTTAATTAATTCTACATCTTGTTCCTCTTTCTATAGTCAGAGAGGTAGGGCTCTACGAGCATTGCTTTCAGATCACTTTATTGACTATTCTCTGTGCAGTCATTTATTTTAGAGGAGTGATGTCACATTTGGCATTATATCAGCTGACATATTGTAGACATTTTCTTCCAGAAATGGCTCTTTAAGGCTGAGTGCAAGAGGTTAAGATGCCTGATGGAAACTAACTTTACGACAGTGATGTTCTTCTATATTCATACAACAGTCTTAATAATTTAAATTAGCATAAAGTTTATGCCTCCCTATACGTGTGGGTGTATGTATGCATATATTTATGCCGTAATTCACGGGCTAAAAAAGAAAAAAAACACCTAAATTTCAATTATCCTATTCCATGACATGTACCTTCAAGGTGAAGGGTACCCAGCTTTAATTATAAGCAAACTGGTTTTAAATATAAGGAAGATTTTTCTGCCTTAACAATGTATCTTCATTAGATCACAAAGACAAAATTCTAGACTAAAACCCAAAGTTCACTAGCTTTGGGGTGGTTTTTTTGTTTGTTTGTTTATCTCTGTGGTTTACTATAAAATTCTAATACATTCCCCCAGAACAGACATCGCAGCATGTAGCTGAGTGATCTCTGATAATAAAATGGGGAGGGGACTGTTGAAAAATGCAAGCTCCTTTTTTAAAATCACCAGGTAGAAATCATCATTATCATCTGCTGCTTGAACAATACTTTACATTTCAGTATTTGTGACTATTTCTTCCATATAAAATTTTCATGGCAAAACTTGAGGAATTAAACATAAGCAAAGGTCTAAATACAGTTTAGCTTTAGAAGTGTTGTTTTTCTTTTAATGTATCTGTACCAACGGGCAGATATGTGCTAAGGCTAACTGAACTAATTGCTGTGGATTTCTGAACAGGAAAAATCCTATTCTGAAGGTACTAAAGCATAAACAGGTAATTTACTGCAAGAAAGTGTGTCCAGGGATTAATGGCAAAACTGCATCTACTTTTCTTCTGCTTAGTGGGAACTGTACTTGTAATCACTGTATGAAAAAAGTATGCACAACGTGCCAGCTCAACTGAGGTGCAATGATGAGGCTTAACAAACACCACCATTGCTTACACCAAGTAACGGTCAGTTTGTCCTGGTATTGACTGTGTCTGAAACGCAGTGACTAAAGCCTTTGGCGTTTGGGACCATTTTCCTAGCACTGCACAGGGACGAAGCTCTGGTCTTTCCTGCCACGTCCTGTAACCTGCTGCAGTTGGCAAGGAGCAGATTTCTGCACTGACCGTGTTCTCCGGCTGCTTTTAGTGTCGCTTCAGGATGTGTCGATCCGAGGGGGTTGCGCACAAACCGTCGCCGGCGCCGCAAGTCATCTTCCCAGTAGTCAAGGCGCCAGAACTCACGAGGACGACTACAATGAAACAGAGGAGCCACATATGTTAGCAATTATCAAACAGCATGGTAGCGCTGAATTTCTGCATAAAGCTCTCCTTGTTTGCTCTGCTTTTACCTTCTTTTTTTTTTTTTTTTTTTTAACCTCCCCCCTTTCTGCAATCTTTTACTTAGGTATGTCCTTGAAAATAACAATATCACCTTCCAGTCTAAGGAACTCCTTTCCCTTTTTTCTTGGAAGGTGAAATGAGCACTAAATACATCATTTTGAAATGAATTGCTGACAGTGTGATCAGTTTCCCCACACTCTAGTGGCATGTGCTCCGATTTCAGCCTCATTTCAGCCTCAGCAGGGCACCTTTCTCAGTGACTGCATTTATAAACCAGAATAGGGAAAAGGCTATTATAAATATGGTATAGCATTACCTATATTAATCAAAGTCTGTCCCCCTTCATTTTTCTTCCTAATTTGTGCCTTTTTGCACAAGGTCAGTAAATCATACCATGAATTCTTGGTCCAGAAAGTGTTAATTTTAATGAATACCTCAGTTACATGGTTATGTATGTGATAATAAAATATTACTCTGTTTAGATGTGCAGGAATTTAATTAAAATAATCTCTTAAAATATTCATTACATTTAGCCCCTGAGGCTTAGAACAACACAAGAAAATGCATTTCTTCTCCATTTACTGTTTTTAAATAAACCATTCCAGGAGAGTGAAACAGTAATCTATTTCCGAGCAAATCACATTGGATTTCTGGTTTATGTAGTTGTGTTTTTACATTTAATTAAAAACTACATGTTATGATGTGTAATAATTGCCATATTGAAGGCATACTTTTAAAAAATTACACCTAGAAAAAGCGTATATCAAATTCATTATTTTCCATTGTATGCTCCAAATATACGTAGATCTTTTTAATATGGTCATATATAAGTGCCAGTTATTATCTTGTTAGGTGATCACGAATGGATGCCACTGTAAAACCCTATTTTAGCCAAGAGAATGTACAAAACCTGCCAATTTCAGGTATAACTAATAAAAAAGTCAGAAAATGCCTGAAGCATAGAATAGTCACGATAGCCTGAAAATCTGTAAGCCTGTAATTAAAAAACACTGATTTTGTTTGTTAACATAGCTAGGATTAAAACAATAGATGAAAATACATATATATTCCAAAAACAATAGATGAAAATGCATATATATTCCATTTCTGGTCCAGGAGCTAATAGAAAGTGTAACTGTCAACACTGACAAAGGAATAACCACTACTAATGTAGAGATCATAATGTCAAAAATACTTGGTATCTACATTCTTAGTTTGGAAGTCTAAAGGCAGAAATTGGTTTTATTTCAGGTAAATCAGGGTTTCAAACCAACGGGATAAAAGCCAGAATAATTTGCATAACCCTACTCTCAAACACAATTTGTAGACATTAAAAATTGTGACTGAAAATAATCTTATAAAAATGGAGAGTGCCTTTGCATCTACCTTCATTAAAATTCTATGCCTTTTTCTAACACCAAAGAAAATGCAGTGCTATTCTTCGTCGTCTGATTTCTTACTTTCAGAAAAACACTGAAGTCTTGGAACCAAATGCCCCAGTATCTTATTTTCACACTTTGTGTGTGCTACTATCATGCTAAAATTTGAATGCTTTGATTACAAAATCCCACTGTTTTTGAATAATTAACTAAACAAGAAATATAAACCACAAGATACGGGTTTATTCAAATGTCGATTAATAACTTTAAATTCTCCATTAGTGATCATAGAAAAAAAAAAGGCAAAACACAGCTACGTGCGTGCTTTTGATAGTCGTAGAGCATGGATAGGCACTTCATCATTCTGCCTTCCTACATTTATCTGTTAAAATTATTATCAAATATCAGCCAGCATGCAGTCGTGAATCAAAGACTGCTCCTCGTCTTCAGGGGAATGATACAATGAGGTCTATTCATCAGCGTGGCAATCGGCACAAGTAATTAGTTCCCTAGACTGAGATCTCCTACAAAGCTTATTTTAGTCTGCACCACAAACATATGACAATGAAAAGCTAATGGAAGCTGCTAAAATTTGTTAACCTCTTCTGTCATCAATCCTTCTGGTATTCTGTGCTACAGTATTATGCAAAGATGGTAAATTATTAATTTGTCATTCATCTATCTTTCTACAGTTTTGATAGAATTAAGTGATGCCATTCTTCTGGATAGCAATTACAATTATACTACATTACAAAACTATACTAAAATTATTAGAAAAATAGGTAACAATGATCAGGCCTGAAGTATTATCCTGAAACATAATACATCTTTAGTCCCCTGTTTTCTTTAGCACACGAAATTTGCATAGGATTCTGGCTCCTTCACCAGAGCACTGATTCACAAACAACATTTTAACTGTTAGATTGCGCATTAGGATATTTATAACTATTGGCAAACAGTGTATTCTGAGGTAAAATAAAAAAATAATCCACTCTCTAAACCTAGAAAAATATCCAACAAATACCTGCACAGCCAAAAATAAACACCCATGTTGTCTAATTCTTAGAAATGAGTCATTTTTGAGAGCAGCTACTGGGACAAATGCATATTAGTACTGATATAAGCCAGTATACTTTACAGCTACTTCAGAACAATGAGCTTACTAGCAAGATCGATTAACCACTGCAGTCCCATCCCCAAAAGGCACTGCTGTACCATTGCAGACTTTGTGCCTCTGCAGCCAGGGGGAGACAGCCAGAGCTACTGCTCTGATTTGGGCAGAATTGAGTGATGAAGGACTAAAGGATTATGAAGCAAAGGGCCAAGGAAGCAAATTTTGGGACCAGCATAGTGCCATCAACTACAGGGGACATTTGACAAGAGAAGTATCCAGCTCTACAATAAAGGCTGCCATATGGACTGAAGGTGCTATATGGACTGGATCAATGAGCATAAGTACTCAATTAGTGTAAGTGCAAGAGCAACATTTCTCAGGGGACTGGGGATTTATGAATTATAAATCATATTATTTGCATGGATTTGTCAGGGCCCCATCTGACATGATACACACTGATTAGTGGTTCCTTGGTAACAATATTGACTGAATAGAAACAAAGCTTTGATACTAAATGTTTTATTCAGATAGCATAACCATTACATGGCTTTATTTTTCAAACAGTTCCCCCAAATTACCAGGCTATGTACTCAGAATTGAGATAAAACCTTCCTCTTAATTCCCATGTAACTAACTAGACTTACAGAGTCTAGTACAGAGATGAGATGAAATACAGAATGACCAACACGACCTATATTCTCAAGACTTAGAGCATGTCATGCAAAAGTGAATTCACTATGGTCAAAGGGAAAAAAATTAAATGCTCACATATCTTCATTCTAAGAACAAGAAACCTATTTTTTCTACTAGTTTCAAAGAATAGCACAATTAGAAACAAAACATACCGATCGGTGTATTAGTTTTATTAGGGTGTTATATCGAAGGAATTTTAGGAGTGGGAATTAGGTATTGACCCTCATACCTTGTAGGAGATTTAAATTGAATCAAGCAGTGCAACCAGAGAATGACATGAGGATCATGCAATTGCTGAAGAATTACTTCTTGTGATGCCTTATCTATTGTGTGTATCAAGATACTCTGCTACCTCTACCACCACAGAAAAGAAGCAGTCAGCACACTAGTGTGGATAGAAAAGGGACTTTGCAAGGTGGGGAAGAGGAAAGAAAATGTAAACCTACCAAAGCAATAGTTTGAAGGTCTTAGGGCTATACTTGGGCCACTAGTTAATTGAGAATGGATTTTAGCACACCACAGAAGCACCCATTTGGATCCTTAGGTTACTAAAGTACTAAATAAATAAACACAGCACAGAAAAAAGAAACAAAGAAAAGCAAAAAAAGGCAAAAGCAGCACAGAACTCATCTGCAGAGACAGAGGATGACTAGAGCTCTAAATGACCTCTTCTATCTAAAAGACTATCTGGCCTTAAAGGCAAGGAAACCCACTCACACAACAGAGAACTGCAAAACCTGGAAGCAGATGGAAACTAGAGTGTGTATGCCCCCCCGAAAAAAATGTGTTACAAAGACTCATACCAACGGAGTCTGCCATTACAGTGTTTGCACAGTCTACTATTTAAAGCAAAACAGCTCTTCCTCAGCTGTGTGGCAATTATGTACATTAAGCACACATGTAAAACATTAGTCAACATGAATTTTGTGCTGCTAGAAATTACTGCACTGACACGTCTGGAAACAGAGGCTGAACAAGAACACGGGTGGTGATCATGACATATGCATAATGCCTCATTCACATGCTCCAGACCTATGTGAAGATACCAAGATAGATTTCCAGATGACATACTCCTCTTTGGAACTCTAACTGTGGAGTTAAGCAGATAAGTCAATCTCCAAACCTGATCAATCCTTGGTCTCTCCACTAAGACCATCAGCAAGGCAATCATTCAGTGATAGCAATTTCTAAGGTGTAAATGCCTGAACACAGAGATCTCGGCTGAATGAGCTTCAGATTCAACCAAACACAGAGAGGCAACACCACTTACTTATTAGTAACAAAAGTATAGATTTGAAAGGAAACCTGGAAGAAGGCAGCTCTGCAATTTCTCTGTCACTGATGGCAAGGATACCACAACTCCTGGTTTTAATTTATTCAGCACTTTGGTTGCAATGGCCCAGCAAATGCACAATATCGGGTGCTTCTAAATTACACAACAGAGCAATCATAGAACACAAACAGTGATGCCCAAATGTAAAGAAAAAAATACACTGGATTATTTTAATGCTGCTCAGGAACACTTCTTGCTCTACATCTAGACAGCTTTTGCTTCCATGTAAAATACTCAAAAAACTCAAGCCAGACATCTGCAAGATACAAAAATATTTTTCTCCAAAAAAAAGAAGCAATAAGCATTCACATTTGGTTGTCAATGCAAAGATAAAAGGGTTGAAGTTCTAGAAAGTTCTGCAGAAATCTGGATGGAGTACTGCTAGCAGACTGCGGGGCATCGTGTCATGTTAGAGACTCCTTTAACTTGCAAATTGAAATCCATTGCATTTTCATGCAGCTGGATGTCCAAAATATTAACTAAAATCTGTCATATTTTACATGTAATAATAAAATGCAAGGTACGCTCCACTGATTTCAGAAAGCAAGTAAAACATTTTCTGAAACCCTTCAATATTCTTGTAACTAGCTTTCACAAACTGTGATCTAAAAAAACCACCAGAGCCCATTCATATGATTAGCTACATGTTTATAACTACTAATCTAAGAAATATTTTGTGCATGTCCAGCTGTAGTATTGATTTGTAGCATAGTCAAAAATATCTAACATATTTTGGAAAATAAAACATTAAGTTTCAAGACTGGGAAGCAAACGTGGAAGATGTGCCTTGACAATCAAGTTCTCAGCAGCAATACCAGGTTCAGCATTTCAGGCAGAGACCCCAAGTGTTTGTGTTGCCATGCGGTAAGCCAAAAGAGGAGCACTGATACAGCAGGGAACATGACTGTTTTTCAGTAAATCAGGTTCTTGATCTGGCTCCCAACTTTGCCCGTATTACCAAAGCACACAGCAAAGGGTTTGATTAGTATTGAATTAAAGTTGCCACTAAGATATTTGGCCAGCTACACTCTATCTCAATGTATGCGTTTCTCAGCTCTGATAACATTAAAGATCAATCAGCTCCTGGTAGTTGTATTGAGATCTTTGTATACACTACCTACATTACCCATATTTTCTTAAATGGCAAAACCAGTTAAAGATCATCTGCTCTCCCTTGCTCTCCCAGTTGCATTCACATAAGCCTTTGTGCAGCCACACGAAACCAAGCCACAGTAACAATCTGGGCTTACGAGGCTTCAAAGTTTTTATTTGATTCTGTATTAGAAACCTGTTTACACTGCAGTCTCACTTTCAACTACGTGAATAAAAATGAGGGAAAGAAATACACATGTGAGGGGAAGGAAGGAAAGGATGAGGAAGAACATCTTTGATATCAAAAGACGTATCATGTAATGGTACTCTAATATTGGCAGAGTCTGTAAGAAGCACGTTATCTTCATTTTCCCCACACACAGACATTCATATCCCATAGTTTCCGACTACCAACTTCCACAAATGGAAATAATTGGGAACCCTTAAGCAAAAAACATCACGCACAGGCAAGCTTTTAATCTCTGCCACAGTCATAACAAAGGCCCAAGGCCACCAAGTACAACTTCTTTGGCATAATATCAATTATGCAGGGCATTAACGTAATCCATTAAATTAGCATTGCCTACTTGCTTCTTCTAACCCTTCTGCTAGAAAACATTTGGCTTCATCTACGAAGGACTTTTTCCTAAAAGGACTTTTGCCTTTATCTATGCCTCAATTTTATCAGAAGGTGGTGACAGTGGTGGTGGGGGGGTGGTTTTCTTGTGTTTCCTGAAGATAAAATTTGCCATTCCTCTTTAAATAGAAATAGATGTGAAAAGCAGGGTATGAACTTCGGGCACAAGGTCGGTATGGACTTAGCATAGAACTGTCACTCTGAGGGCCTTTGCATGGTTGTAGGGGACCCTTGCACAGTTTAAACCTAAGGTACTTCCAGAGTAGAGATAAAAAAATGGCAATGTCAGTAAGGGAAGCATGTCTTAACAAATGTTTCATGCTATTTCCCCATATAAACAAGACAGTACAAACATCACAGATCTGTAATTCCTAGACTTGCATTTAAAAGAACTGGTAGAAATGCTGGTTGCATGCTTTTATACAGTAAATAGCTACAATATCATCCCTTTGCCTCAACCACCCATTAGATACTGCAGCTACAATTCCCCCCCACCCAGGCCTCCCATCTCTGTTTTGACTCATACCCCAAATCCCTTCCTATCCAACTAGCATGCAATACAAAACTAGAGGAACAATGCCAATTTCACCTATCACAGATTCTTTTCTGCATTGACAGGCTTTGAGTTGCTAATATAAAAAGTGATGGAGAAAAATGTTGACTATAAATGTTTCAGTCAGGTTCTACGCATTATAAAGCACCATGTCAGGGTAAAGACACCTTTAAGGTGTTGCTGTCCTAGATTATAGTGTTATTAACCTCGAGTTTTAAAACAGCTCTGTTTATGTATGAGTTTATGTATGCTCTTCTTTGATCTTTATTAACCCCTTGCTGGCTAACCACAGCCCCAGCTTTTTTGGAGGCAGCATTCTTTGAAGTGCTGGCATTCCAGTGCACACTGATACTTCAAAGAGGGCTCATTTAACTACATGGCACAGTACTAATCATGTATTCTGCAACCACTATCTTATCTTAGACTGATTTTATTTTGATCAGCCTAAAACGAACGCTGCATTTTAAAAGACAGTCATCTTACGACACGGTTCAATTTTTGCTGCATTTCCGTCAAGATTAATTATAAATTAACTGAATTGAAACCTACTCCACTTCTCTATCAGAAGTTCACATGAAAAGTTTCTTCTGGCTTTGAGCAAAATTAGTTCAGACATGACTCAGATATGGAAGAACGCATGAACAGCAAATTTGCAACCGGATGCTTTGGCTTAGTTGCCCATAAACCTTTCCAGATCTCACACATTCTGCTCCTGATTGCAGTCAACAACTTTTAATCTTTCCAAATTCCTACAATTGATGCAGATCCCATAAACCACTATTCCCATCAAAAATAACAGTAACTACGACAATACACAAAAAAATAGGTACTCTGCACCTCCCTGGAGTTGTTTTGCTGTTTGTCTGATAATGTGGAAATTCAGTCTGCAGTACTTAGTCATCCCTTCCGTGCCAACATGAACAATGGAATATAAGAACATAATGTGGAGGACAAATGATAGAGGAGCCAGCTCAACCTCTGTCTCCTTTGCCATTCCTACCAATTATTATGCTTTCACCTTAAGCACACACACATAGAAGGCACCTATGTCTTTTCTCATTAATTACAGTATCAGCAGATTTTCTAAGAGGAATAGAGTACACTGAAAATATTATGCCTCAGATTAGTTCTTTAAAGCAGCCTGGAATTTGACATCATACTCCCTCAGTATTTCTGGATATATAGATACATTTTTCACCAAAAAATAGATAATCTCCTCAGATCTGTTATTTTGTTTGTATATTGTTCTGACTGCAAAAGTATTAAACAAACACAGGAATTATGTTGAAGCTTTTTCTGAAAATCTTAAAGAGTTGACCTGCACCAAACATTTCAGCTTCACTACCATCTCCTCCTGAAGAAACAGGATGAAATCACATTCCCACATATCTGCACTTCAAGAGCTGTGGCTAACCTGTGTCCTTTATAGCTCTCTTAGCAGCTGGATACTTTTCTTGCTTCCATAAAAATGTCATAGTGCACCCCTCTGATTCAGCAAATAGTTTTCTGCTCTATGTTCTTCTAAAGGAAGTTAAATCTTTTTGTTGTATATATATTTTCAGAGTTCAGATTTTTTTTTTCAAAAATAACTTACAATTAATAACTAAATTAACTCAGCAATTCAACAAACACCAAAATAAGGAATAGAAAAGATGACCAAGACTTAAGTACAACAGCTACAGTTTTCCAGTCCTAAATTAACCTCTGCAAGGTCTGTTAAAGAACACTTGCCTTCAAACCAGCCTTGCCAAAATAAGTTTTCTATTCAAAACCAACCTGTTAGGTCCTTTGATAGAAAAGGGACTGTCCTCAAAATTAGGAGTGAGGCAACACTCTGGCCTGCTTGCACATGGTTTTTTAATAGATGTTTTTTTAACCTAGAATAATAAAGAGAGGAAAGTCCTCTCCGAGGTCTCTAAATGCCTACATATCAAAAATGGATGCATTTTACCTCTTTATTGAGAACAGAATTTGAATGCATCTGGGGAGATAAGGAAACTCTCCCTTCAGCCTCTTGGTTAATCACAGATTAATTTGAACATACTTTTCCCTCTGCTTTAAATTACATTAAGGGGAATATGTAACTCTCTCTCATGCCCCACAGCATGTTTGGCTACTGTTAAACAGTATCTTGGAAAAGGTATTATCAATTTGGACTGTAGGTTAGAATACTGAAGTCCCAGAGACACCCAACTTCAGCATTGCCTGCATTTCTCCTACTCTCTGATACAACTAAAACAAAAGTTTACGTTCTAAAAAATAAAAAAAAAAATTAAAAAACAACTAAAACCAAATAAAAGCACCCTTCAAGCATGATTCGAAAGCTAAAACTTCTGTCAGAGATTTAATTCAGGATTCAAAAAATCTGAGGAGAGCAAAAATCTGGGAAATTATTTCATTGTGTGATGATTGCAGGAACATATGTAAGAAAGAGTTCAAGTAACTGCAAACATTGTATCCCACTCTGAGACAGGAAACAATAAGTACAAGGCAGCAAGACCACTGAGAAGCACGTGGAGCAAGACTCCTAACTGTTACCATACTAGCACAGCATAGTCAGGAAACAACAACAGGACTCAAAAAAACCTTTAAAAAGGTTTAACTTATTAAATTTATTTCTCCTTTGAAAGCCTTGCAGAAGGTCTCTAAAAACAAAATCACAGCACTGAATTATGACGAAGCACCCTTTCTTGGACCACACAGACAATACTGCATTTACTCAAGCTTTAAATGAAGGAAAAAGTAGCCTGAAAACAAACTTTATCTTCTATTCTATGTAGCCAAAGAACCGGGAGACAGAAGGTAGGCAATTAATATACACTGCACGGAGGCAAATTCAAAACTGTTACCTGACACAGTCTGCAAGTGAAGATCATAGAATCATAGAATCCTAGGGGTTGGAAGGGACCTCGAAAGATCATCTAGTCCAACCCCCCCTGCCAGAGCAGGGTCACCTAGAGCACATCACACAGGAACGCATCCAGGTGGGTTTTGAATGTCTCCAGTGAAGGAGACTCCACAACCTCCCTGGGCAGCCTGTTCCAGTGCTCTGTCACTCTTACAGTAAAAAATTTTTTTCGGATATTCACCTTGAACCTCCTATGCTCCAATTTGCACCCATAAGATGCTGCCTGTGAACTGCTCTTTGCAAGGTGGTAGCTACCAGGTCACAGCAGGCCCCTGCAGGCAGCACAAAGACTACTGCTCCACACCTGTCTGCTGCACTGGCTGCAGGAACTGGGTGTGAAACAGGGGGTATGCTGTACTGCTGGGGATGGAGAAGTGCCATCAAGGTAGAGGCATTAAGATCTAGACAGGTAGGAAAATTGTTCTCAAGATGGTGAGCTGATGTGGGACAGTAAGCTAACAAAAAGTTGGAGTCTCCATTTGGAAAGGTGAAAGTGGGTATTTGGAGCCACTGTCAAGAGGTAGGGAGGCACTTTATAGTTGGGTTTTTTTGTGTGCACCCATCACTGTGATGCTATATTAGATAAACACGGGGCCATTTCATGCCTCATTACTCAGTGTTAATATGAGTTCACCTAAATACCTGCAGCTTTAATAACCCATCCTATCAAAGCTTGCTGAAGCTACTGAACTGCTTCCTGAGTTCTACTGATGCTCCAAGGGTCATAAAGGTCCTGAAGACAGTTACTAGCCCCCTCTGAAAATCACACCTATCATCCAGCTACATTAATGAAAGAGAAGTGCAGAAGCCATGATTATTAATGTTACAGAAATGACCAAAGGACTACTTGCATTAAAGCATAAGCAATTTAGAGTGCTAAACCACCTAAAGCATCAGTACCAAAAACTGTACCATTAAACTTAAGAAGCAACAAACCAGGAAATGTTTCCTGTTTCATTTCAGTGATTTAAAAAGGAGCGTAACCCTGGCAACTTCTTTCCCCTTGGTGTTAGCATCCCTAGAGACACATGCTAAAAGACAACAAAGCTTTTTCTTCAAGGGGGCTATTACATCTCTTGACAAGGTTTCCAACTTTTGCCTCTTCAGTCAGCTACTCTTTATTTGCTTTTAAGATTAATTTACCAGCCATCTCAGCAACAATAATTCTGAGTTTCAAGTCAAATGTGAAAAAACCCCCAACAAACCCACAACAAAAAACAGTAGGAAAACCAACATACCTCTTTAGGTTACTTCCTAACATTGAAAACAGCTTTTTCAATATTATGCAGTTCTTCTCATGCCAGCAATCCCATCACAGAGGAGAATGAAATGGACACAACACTGTGACTCACAACTGGAAACAATAAGCCACAGGCAGCAGCCGTATGCAGCAAAGAATCCTTGTCCTACAGCCACTCAGCACTAGTAGGAAATGGCCCCATGGAGGAGGAGAAGGGAGCAATCTGGGCTAAACTCACACTGGACTGCACCCAAACCACATCACTCCAGTGGTGCCACCAACCACCTGAGGGACACCCTGTCAACTGCAGAGGAGGGATGTGAATGCACTCACTGGACAGAAAGAGCACAAGAATGGCTGTACCTTTTCTTACCAAAAGTCTTAGCTCCACTTCTGCATCCAAAAATGCCATCAGTGGCTTAAGGAAGAGTAAGATCAAACTGGTTATGTACCACTTCTCTCCTAATACTCTGCCAGTTTCCAACTATTTTCAGCTCGGGATTTCCTGAGTCTAATGCGGTTTGTCTATTTATACTCCTTCTTCCTCCTAATGTGTTTCTCTTGCAAGTACTCATCCACAGTGGAGAAACAGACTTCAAACAAACCCAAGAATCAGTGACCTCAACCCCCAAGTTCAGAGCTTGGGAGGAATTACTACAGGGAAAAACTACAGGCTGGGTCTGTGCTAACTTCTGGAAATTTCTGTTCTAATGTGTCACACAGGCACTGAGGTAAAGAGTTTTAAGTGGCACAGGCAAAGCTTAGTTTCTGGACTACAGAACTCCATCTGTGGGTGTATAAATCAAGTATCTGTAGAGTATGTGATACTGTTAATGTTAATGAAAAACAAGAGTAGGAACACTGAAGAGAAAAATCCTTCAGGAACTAAAGAAACTGCTAAAAAACCCTATAAATTGCATATTTAAAATCTGGAATGCAAATGTGAGAGCAGAACATTTCTCTGTAACAATTCTCCACATTTTTTTGCTGGAGATGTTAATTCCTGTTTTATGTAAATTCTTCAGAGAAGATTATTTAAGACCATATAACTGTTAAATGATTGTGCAGATACTTAGAAGCATAAGTTAGGTACGCTGCCTCACAATGCACATTTTCTTCCTTGAGCATAATCTTCCTCCTGCATATATAAACTGTATGTGTAATTATCTGTAAAGTCACACCTTTCTCCATTATTCAGCTTTCAAAATAATGTTTTATCCCTGCTAAACTAACTTATTTTTTCCAGTAGCCTGTGATGAAAAAATTAAAGAACCCAAACATTTTGACACAGCATGTTATACTACTTCTCCAAGAAACCTTGTTTACAGAGTTTGTTAAGTCCATTGCAGAAAACACTCTTAAAAAAATGCTAAAGGAATTGAGAATAACATTTTTTTGCAATTAGCTAATCTGCTGAAGGAAGAGTCAATTCAGGCTGACACTCAGAATTGAGAAAAGACTGTTTCATTTCATCAGGAAAATTGAGTGTTTTCAGTTTCCTTTTCAAAATATAAAGCCCATCTATTTTGTAAGAGATTTTAAGGAAAAGATAAAGTGAAAAGTCTTCCATAGCTGCAAAAACATTAATGTTTTGAGAAGACAAACCATTCTTTCTTCCTTTGGGAGGAAGATGAATGTAGTTATTCATGAAATGAACAGAGCCCTAGAAAAGAATAAAAAAATACTAATTTACGTGCACACGTTTGGTTCTTTTAAAGTGACTTAAGAATTTTAATTTTAACTGTTTCAAATAATAAATATATACACAGCTACTTCTAATACATTTTTCAACTAAAAATTAAAAATACAGTAATGAAAACAATGGCAAAAGGACTCAAATAAAACTCGATCTTTTGCTACAACTTCTCAAGGTCACAGGATTCATT
This sequence comes from Hemiprocne comata, assembly GCA_020745705.1. NCBI lineage: Eukaryota > Metazoa > Chordata > Aves > Apodiformes > Apodidae > Hemiprocne > Hemiprocne comata. The sequence continues at coordinate 75,609,979 of CM036589.1, forward strand.
TTCAGTATCATGCACCATTAAAATTTACTTTGTTGTACTATTCACTAAGAGGGATAGAGAATATGGTTTTCACAAAAGGGAAAGCTTTCATCTAGCCTTTCACCCTCTTTATAGGGAATAACTTTGCTAAACTTTGGAAATGAAATACATGTGTGAAGCTATATGGGCAAGCAGCAAATGACAGCAATAGCTATGGATTACTTACCAAACCATATGATAGAAGTAACCAATCTTTGAAACTAATCGCTGCAAGATGGTGTTTCCCCCAAAAATCTCCCATGAGGGAAGGGGGCAGTGAGAGGGGAAGAGACAGACTGACAATCATCACAGAGGTTTCAGCACACCGTATGGGATTTGGGGATGAGAAATTAACACATTAACAAATGGAACAGGTTCTTTGGCTGGATTTATTCTGTGATGTGGATCCAATGGCTTTTGAATGTTTGATAAAAAATAGGTTTGTAGGTAATTCTCCTTGCCCCAAAGTCTTCCAAGGTATCAAGGCTCTAGAAGTTCTCAGCCTGTATACAATCAATAGGTGTTTGCTAATGGTAAAACACCTTTGAAGATGCTGTCCATCCTTCCCTAAGTCGTGCCTCTCAGATGGCCCCCATCACACTTCTCATATGGCCAGATTGTGACCTCATGTGCATCAAACCCAGTGAGAACAGTCTTAGTTCCTGTCCATGACAAACACATATTATTCCCACAGACCAACAAAGAACAATTCCTCTAGTCTAGAATTTTATCTACCAAAAAAAACCCCACAACAAACTCTAAACTTTCTCTGAAATGGCTACTGCAGAAAGATCAAGAGACATTGGGACAAAGAAAATTGCAGTTGTCTTTCAATGGTGCTCTCTCCATCTACAGCAACATAAGCAGCACAAAGGAGTAAATTTTTTCATCCAGATAGAGAAGAGACAAAGAGCCTATAAGGCAACAAAAAAAAGCATTGAGATGTGAAGGCCATGGATGATAAAAACGTGTGAGATGAGAGCCCACAGGGAGGGATTATATATATACATGAAGGGCAGAGTTGGGAATCACTAGCACAAGAGGCAAAGTAGAGAAGGGGTAGCACAAAACCAGGTCTGGCTAGGACAAAACCTGGGAAGAGCAATAAAAGGTCTAAAAAGAAATCTGATTATGAATTAATGGGAACAGAAAATGCAGGCAGGCAAGAGCAGAAAGAAGGCTGGAGGGGGGTGGAGGGGTAGGGGGGATGAGAGAGAGACTACTTCTTCTATGATGTCCTTATTAGGACAGTACAGGTGATCCTGATTCTGTTGCTCCCTGAAAATTCGACCTCATAATCTTATTATGGTCCTACAATATCAGTGCTTATTTGTTATTTCTCTCAGGAGAGGTGGTGAAGTAGTGTATACATTAACATGTAGTGTTTCCACCTCCAAAATTTCCCTATCATCAAGCAATCTTGATGCTGCTCCTTAAAACAGCAAAAATAGCAAACATACAAGTCATGTTAAGAACAAATGTCTCACCTGTCCTATACATTTTTTAACTATACTAAATAAATAAAATAAAAACATCACCACCACCCTCCCACTCCAGCTAGAATCACTTCTTAGCAACTTCAGCAGCATCAGCAACACTTTCATTAAGGTCACCAAATGAATCCATTCAAAACTGTGAGATTTGGGATTATGTCACTACAAGGTTCTTTAAGCAAGGACAGATAACACCGTGCTTATACCCATTAATGTCTGGATCATCAGCCTGCTGCCATGCTCAGGCACAGACTACTGCAGTAAAGCAAAGCCAGAAAATCTTTTTAAGAACACAATCCAGAAATAGTTAAAAAACAAAACCAAAACCCCACACCGTTAAAATTATTTAATGAGGGCCACAAAGCACATGAGTACAGGTACTAGATGGAACAGCAGTTCCTGGTTCCCAGTTTTGATATGGCCATTCTTTCAGCTATCCTTAAAATCTCTCAAATATTTATTTTTAAGGCTGCATCAAGGACTAGTAAACATGAAAGCTGAATGATACAGTTTTCTTATTCTTAGGAACAAAAAAATATGTGACTTACTATGGTAGAGAGAGTACTCATGGAGGCTGTTTGCTGTGTTCACAGTTTAGAAAATATTGTTTCAGTAATCAGACTTTAACGCTGCTATTTAGAACCAGAGACCATAAAAGACACATAAAATCCACAGATACCAACAGCATGATAAATCCACTGATTAAAGCTTTGGGGTTTTGGTGGTTTGTTTTTTTGTTTGTTTGTTTGATGCATAAAATTAGATGTTTCTTTCCTTAAAAAGAAAGGGTTCTTGCATTGCTATACTGTGAAATAGCATTTTTCCCCTTAAATACACTGTTACCCACAAGCATATGCTTTGTGTTTCTAAGTATCACTAATAAGGAAGTTGCCTTAATGCCCATTCAAGTAACGGGTCAATATTCCTAGATCTGACATACAAAAGAACTTCTAAAACCAAGCCTGTCATTTTTTTTTTTTTTTTTTTTTGTTTATTTTATATCTATTTTTTGCTCTTGTTCACTCTCCTTTGAAGTTAGTCTTCAAAGCTTCAATATCAATTGGAATGCAGCATTAAGGATTTTACGACACTATGCTACTTAAACTTTTATTGTTTTGTTGCGAAATCATAATCAGAAGGATTAAGCTCTTGTATTTGGCTTTTTGTTTCTTTTTTTCCTTTTTTTTTTTTGTAATTTACTCTTTTTTAATTCCAATCCTAGCATGCCATAAATCTGTAGCACACCCCCTTTAGTCTCCCCACATAGACAAAATAATGCAGTTTACACTTAAACATGCTCAAGAAAAAAAATTAACATTCTTTATCATTTTCTAGCAGAGACAGTTAATACTCTCAGGCTACATTAATAGAATCTTTCTGCCATTGTAGAAAGTTTGATAGCACTCTTATTTCAATGTCTGAATTTTTCTCCTTTTTTTGACAAAGACAAATGATTGCCATCAATCAAGATCCAATCGGGTATACACAGAGTCAAGCAAATGCATCACTCTTTACTGGTTTTCCTGCTATTTGTGCAGGCTTTGCTCCATATTATTTTATAGAATGATCAAAAAAAGCAGCCATGAGATAGATCATTCACACCCACTGTAAAATTAACTTTCATGAATAATGAGAGTTTTAAACCTCAGATAATGTATATGTTATACAGAAGATATTGCCAGAGTTCATTTCTGGCTAGAGATTATGTAAATGATACTATATGACCTTTATCATTACAAACAGGACATGCAAAACACATATTATTTCATACATCATTCTAAAGCAAGTCAGTACCTAAAGGAGAATCAGTCATTTATAATGTTCATAGTGAAGTGCTCAGGTTGCAAGAAAATTATATGAAGTACTTGTGATATTTTTGACTACTCCTCCCCCTTAACCTGTTACTTATGTGCTCTGAACATACTAGGAGCAGCAAAAATGAAGTTTATCCCCTCTGCTTCTTTACAGGAAAACTGGTATTTTGTTTCTTGATAGAAAGATAATTTATCTCAAAACTAAACTATGCTGATGATCACCATTTATGTCAATCAAAGCCAATGATGTTGAATTAATAGTAATACAAAGAGCTATATTTATATAATGAATGAATAAGTCGTCCCATTTTTTATCTAAACCAATATTTTAAATCAGTTCACTTATGTTATTTCCTTATTACTGAACAGTAAGCTAAGCAAAGTTAAATTGCTTAAAGCTTTCGCAAAGATAAAAAAGTATCTTTCCCTGTGAAGGCTGGACAGTAGATAAACATATGGAATCAATGACAAACTCTAGGAATGATCTAGTCAACCAAGCAACACTCAGATTGCGTTGTTCCAGACTTCTCTTTTCTGAACCAATGAAGAACAAAAGGAGTATGAAATGTGTTTTAAATTTTGAGACTTACGCAGCTCTTAAGTATTTAAGAACCCTTATCAAAATACCTAACTAAATATATTTATACCACATTATTGATAGTAATTAGTTTATTGCTAGATTTTTAAAATATTTATATACGTTGAAATGTCCTATAGCCAAAGAAATGCCTATTCCAGAACACTGAGCCTTTGGTATAAGCAAGCACTAAAATAAAAAATTCAGTTAAACTGACTGCTTATGTCAGAAGAATACTGTGCCACAAAGTTTACCAGATCTTACTTCTTGATGTATTTCTTAATTTCAACCCTTCTGTCTTCCAGTTCTTTCACCCAAACCTAATACAGTCATTATTTTCTGATAGATAGGTTCAGTAACTTCTGTTGATCTACTGGATCATATCACAGCTTTAGATACCAACCATATACCAAGCTTTGCATAATGAAAAGAGAGGAGTTAGATACATCCCCAAATTATTTCACACTCTGGTACTGCATATCCAGTACAAGTACCCTTGTGCAGCCCTTCACTGCAATGGACTATTCCCCTTGCTGCTTGGGTGGACGATCCCTTTTTATTGCAGACATCTGAAGGTATTTAAGTGAGAAGGTAGCCAGAAAAGATGACTCTCCAGTCTTGAGAGAAGAGCAACAGAGACAGTACAAGACATTCTCACAGATGGTCACAGATAATGTATTTCTCATCTTTTCAGTATGAAGTATGAAAGCTTGGGCTCTAAACTAAAGAACTGCCGAGTAACGAGCAACACTGGAAGCCAATAGAAGCTTTACTCTTTAAAACCCTGTATAATGGCCAGATCATTTGAAAATCTGGCAAAGGACACATTACTTTAATCTCTTCTGTGCCCCAGTTTGCCATCTGTGAAACAAAAGCAATTACAAGTCACTGTAAAAAGCTGCCCTGAAGATTTGTGAAGTCTAAAACTTTTGAGCTTTTGACTTGGTAACTTTAACAACTCTGCTAACATAGGAAACTGGGGTGGGGAGCAGATGCATCGGTCTACCTGCGCTCCCCCCACTGGGGAGACAGAAAAGAAAAAAGGGCAGAAAACAGAAGAGGTAGAAAATAATAGAAATTAGCTATAACCCAGAAAATCACAAGCAGTCTAGAAAGAAGATAAGCTTCAAGCTGGATGGATTTTATCATAGCACACTTCCCACCTGTTCAAGGGAGCAGTCGCCTGCAGCCGTCCTGATCTTTGCAGGCTGCATTTTTTAAAATAAATCTGTACAGCAATTTTCTTCAGAAGGATCAAGCCAGGGCAGACATCTCTCTGTGATAATCAGAACTTCAGAACTGCAGCTGAACTGCTGTGGCCCTTCTCCCACACACTTAAACAGGCCAGCACTCTTATTGAACCCACCTGAAAATCACCAAGAAATACTATTCTAATAGGCTTCCCAGTAGGTATCACTGACACAAATACACAGCCAGGATGCAGTTCAGCAAAAACAATTTTTTAAAAAGTTTGTAAGTCAAATTGATCTGTAGCATTATCTCCCAGAAGCTTACAGCTGCATCTTGAGGCTAAAATACACAGCTTATACCTGCATAACTAGAAACATTTTAGTGTTAAAATATTATAACCCCAAATGTAGACAGTTTTCCTTTCTCCCCTTCCCTCAGTGGCAGTTCTGAAAGTACTTATGGGATACAATGGATCCATAACAGCCCAGAGAAGAAGGACTTAGGGGTGATGGTGGACGAGAAGCTCAACATGAGCCAGCAACGTGCACTTGCAGCGCAGAAAGCCAACCGTGTCCTGGGCTGCATCTAAAGAAGCGGGCCAAGGGAGGTGATCCTCCCCCTCTACTCTGCTCTTCTGAGACCCCACCTGGAGTACTGTGTCCAGTTCTGGAGCCCCCAGCATAAGAAGGACATGGAGCTCTTGGAGTGGGTCCAAAGCAGGGCCACCAAGCTGGTCAGAGGGCTGAAACATCTCTCCTGTGAAGACAGGCTGAGAGAGTTGGAGCTGTTCAGCCTGGAGAAGAGAAGGCTCCGGGGAGACCTCATAGCAGGATTACATTATTTGAAGGGGCTACAAGACAGCTGGGGAGGGACTTTTTACAAGGGCTCGTAGCAAGATGACAAGGGGTAATGGCTTAAAACTGGAAGAGGGTAGAGTTAGGTTAGACATCAGAAAGAAACTCTTTAGTGTGAGGGTGGTGAGACACTGGAACAGGCTGCCCAGGGAAGTTGTGCATGCCCCCTCCTTGGACATGTCCAAAGCCAGGCTGGATGGGGCTCTGAGCAACCTGATCTAGTGGGAGGTGTCCTGGCCCATGGCAGGGGGGTTGGAACTAAATGATCTTTATGGTCCCTTCCAACCCAAACCATTCCATGATTCTATGATGATTCACCTCACCCTCATATGAAGCCATTGATTTCATCAGCTACAGCTCTCAGCTTCCAGAGCCCTCTGTTATTTTCACCCCCATTTCATATACCCCATTCTCCTTCTGGTCAAGAGTCCTTCTGGCCATTTTCATGTCCCTTCCCACCTCAAAGAGAATGCCTTCACACACTTTCTCTTCCTGCTTTTCTTGCCATTTCTTTCCAAAATCTAAAATTGTACTGTGTAGTTGAGTAGTAGAGGCATTGCGGTGCAGAAATAAATCTAGGTTGTCATTGACTAGTTTTCTGTTTTTCTTTTACTAGGTCATTTGAAGCTGACATATGTGCCAATCAGACAGTAGCAGTTCCACTTATCACTCATTTTCCCCTCTTAAGTCTCCTAATTACCTCTGAAAATATTAGTGTTCTAATCAGTCATGGCTATCAAGCTTCTCCATGAAGCAACTTTAGCCATTTGGCCGGAGCTGAAGTTGCATCAGTGGCAGCATCATTTACCCTGACCAACAGCACTCAAAGAACAAACCCAAGGGAAGAAAACAGGCAACTCTCTTCAATGCAAGACATAAGCTAATCAGCAGGCCCGAATTACAGACCAAATAGTGAGGACTATATTATGTACTGTGAATATATTTTAACTCAACCGCTATGAAGAAAAGAACCTTATTTTTTTGTCTTCCTCCTCCCACAAATGTATGAAAGTAAGCATATCTTCAAAACTCTGTCTGCATAAAGCACTGACAAATTGGGTGTTTTTCCCTCAATTTCTCAAGGGCAATTCCCAGCAACTGTTCTGTTTGCATCAGCTAGAGCAAATGCAAATAATCACTCTGAGATATTTATCATTTGCAATACGTGCACCTGATAAAACCCAAATCAAACCAAAACACGAAGCACAGAAGACAAAAAGGAGCAGAAATAAGGACAATAATCAGTTTTAACTGAGCTATGTTTTTTTTTTCTTAATAATTTCTCCATATTTTCCTTTTCGCTAGCATCCTAAATCTTCAGTGGCCTCACTTTCAGATAATATTCTACTATATTAAATACCTCATAATTATACATACCTTTCATACCATTGTGCCACTGCGTAATTTACTTAGTCAAGGTTGTGCAGGATTTGACTTGCCCATATTATAAACTCAAAGCCAGTACAATAAGAGATAAACATCATTATTTTTGTATTTAAATTGTATCAAAAATATCTCTGCTCCTCAGTTTGAGCAGATAAAGGCATCAGATAGGCCAATGCGAGATAAAAGCATGTTAGATTTAAAAGCATAGTCGTCTGAAACAAAATTGGCCACACAGTATGAAACAAATTAATGATGTCATGTAATGACAGTATGCTTAAGCCAATTTACTTCTACTTTTTTTTCCCCTTTTCTTTTTGAAGCCTTGCCTTCTGCTGTTTAAGGAAGAAAGACTTGTACTGTCATCAGTTCTGCTCAAACAGAACGAGTGCAAAGCCTAGACTCTTACACAAAAATAACACACTCTGAGCACAACAATAATTTGTATAGTAAATTATAGCCTACTTGCAAGATCAACCGAGGGCAAAAGTTACCTTTGTCAGGGAGAAAGGCATGAGAGTTCAATGTCTGGCTTGTTCTTTGACCTAAAGAACTTTTAGATTGATGTCTAACAGCACATTCTACCATCCAGTAAAAATAAGAGTTTATATTTCTCAATACTTGCTTGCTTCCTTGTTTATTATATTTCAGGTTTTTGACCAAACAAGAGATATGTAATGACTTAATCCCCAAAACACTTTTCAAATGGTACTGTGTGTATGTCATGTAATTGAATCAATAAATTTTCATGGCCCTGTGTTTACTTTTTGCTGCAGAATGAACTGTAGTACAAGAACTGGTTACAGCCATTATACTGCTAATGTGGCAAAATACTATGGAGTCAGTTTGAGTAAACTCTGCAAGGTTACAAGGTCAAAATAAAAGACTGCATAATTTATCAGATCAGGCAAATCATTTTGAAAGTACAGAGTTAAGTGCGGCATTAGCCTGAGATTACGGCCTTTCATGAATAAAGGTTAGAATCAATGTTTACTCAGTCATACTATAGATGGCAAGTCCTGTATAAACTTCATTCATTTAAAGAAATCCTTCCTGACACTGTCACTATTTAGAACAGTGGAACATAAGTAATGCACGTCGTTCTTTTAGGATTACTATCCCAAACCATCTAACATTGTTCCTCTTTCGAACCGCCAAGTCCTGCATTATAAAAAAATACCTCGAGTAACACTATTCCTTGCAGTAATGAGGACAGTTTTTACTTCCACAAAGTTTGTTGACAAATTTAGTCACCAAAATAACGCAACTGTAATCTTCTCTATGTAATATAAGTTTAATCAAATACACTGCAATATCTTTTCATGACATGCAAATAAGAAAGAAAACTAAAGCAGCCAGCGTGGAGGCCACCTAAACTCCATGATATTTCTGATATTTTTTTCAACATTTTACTGCTAGTCTCAATTCCTGACCACTTTTACTTTTGGCCTCAGCATTATAACATTAATGGCTTCCTACTGCTGCTGACCAGTTAAAAATTCAGCATAGTTGAAGCAAGATGAGCTATATGGGTAATGAAGAATAAACAAGTAAAACGAAATAAATAAAACCAGCGAACATAGATCCTCCAAATGCACAGAACCTTAATTGTTTTAAACTTTTTTCACTTTAATTATTTTTGGTTTGTTGAAGGTATGCCAGTGGAAGATCAATTGCACTGAAACTAGTATTTCATGCTGGAATTCATTAAAAAACAAATCTATGGACAGTTTTTAAACTTTTGCATGTTGCAAGGTGGAAATGGAAGGAAAATTGTGTTCGGGCATGGGAATAGGAAAATATTTACACAAATAAAGCAGCAGTACTGGGAAGCCTGAAATGATACCGGTGTCTTAAGCCTCATTATATCTACAATAAGGAGAACACTAGTAGCCTCTATTTCACAGTAAAAGCAGTTTGTAAAAGCATTCCCTTCATGGAACAGCCGAAGCCCACACATCCCTCTGTTTCCTGCTCTCCTCTCTAGAATGCAGTAGTCAACTCCTGAAGAAATACTCTTTTGAGGAGCCACTCTGGCAATGGATAGGAAACCTACACCCCATGTTTTGGCTGGTACTCAAGCTCTTATACTGATTCTCTATTCATGGTTTGGCCAGTCCTTCACACGTTTAGGCAGTAAGAGAGTTAGGTGACACAACTTAATAGAATATGATGTTAACAGCTTATTTGCATGTTTATGCTCTGCAGCAGCATTTTATCTTGTGAATGTAAACATCTATCTGTAATTCATACATACTATATCCATGAACTGCAACATCCTTTAACACCATCAAGACTTACTAGAAGTACACATTTTATTTCATGTATGAACAATAAGTTTCCAAATGGAAAGACCTGGCATTAGCAATCAAATGAAGCAGATAACTATGCCACTCTTCACACTTGGATTAACAGTAAAACTGAGAATGCACAGATGTAGCTAAACTTGTTTTAGCAATCTGTAGAGAGGGAGGGGTGGAAGGCTAGCTCTGAAATCTAAATCAATGCATGTTTCCCTGAAACACAGCATACAGTATCCAACACAATATAGCAGGTCCCAGCCACTTACTTGGACATAATTGACCATCACATCTTCCAAACGCTGCATTTGCTGCACTGCTGTGTTACCACAGTGGGCAAACCTTCATTCAGAAACCACCAGTTTTATTTTTCCAAGTTATCTACACCTACTCCACTAACTATCCAGTAAGTACTCCACTAAGTATCCAGTGCAAAATGATTCAGTTACAGTTCATAGCCATATGCCTACTTCCAATAAGGAAAAACCTATTTTTCAAATGTGCTAATCTCCACAGACTGGAGCACTGGACTGTGTTTACAATTGCCTTTGAAGATACTTAGTGTGAAAAGCCAAAGTTCTCCTCCTCTAACTATACATGTACAATACATATTTTTCATGTGAAAATAGAAGGTACCAGAAAGAAGAAATTATGGCTGTTCACATAGAAGAATTTTACAAGATGTGACAAACAACTGCTACTTCAATAGGATCTTACCAGGAAAATCAGAGAAGAAAAGAGATCTTGTTTATTATACAGCAACAGAGAAATTAATCATTTCAGACACACTGGACATTTTAAATGAGTGCATTTGGTGAATTTAACATACAGAACCATATTATCTATACAATCTCAGACACTGTCATTATAGTTTTCTGCCTGTTGAGAGCATAATGACCAATTGCATAAGAAAGTTGAACAAATAAAAAAGGAAACACTAAAAGGAATACTAAAAATAGAAGATAAGAAAAAGAAGAAATGAAGTAAAAAAATGACACAGCATCACAAAGTTGAAGAATGACCAGTCCCAGAAAGTTTCCCTGTACCTCTTCAAGTACTCTAATACAAACTGTGGGAGGAAAAAGATATTCAGGGGATATGATGAAAATGTGGTGTTGGCAAACGATTCATAGTTACAGCAGACAGATGTACCAGAAGACTAAGAAATAACCAAGTTCAAAAGAAACCCAATGGGATTAAGGATATGGGTCAAAGAGGGAAAGAGGGATTAAAGAAGAAACATGCCAGAAAGAAAACGTTTACAGTGAGCAGCAACAGAAGCAAGGAAAGAGAACATGCCCCTGAGCTACACTGCTTAGCTGCCTGAAAAGAAAACCAGCTTCATTCGTCTGGGATTTCCTCTCATCAGATAAAAGTGACAGTAGCAGTGCAATCTGATTTTTGTATATAAAGGCACTCAAAAGACAACTATGCAAAGGAGAAACATCTGCTCAGCATGCAGCAGACCACCTCTACTCTGGCAGGGGAGAGGTATGATGGGCAAAGGACAAGAACGTCAGCAACAGCTGCGATCACTGCAGACTGGAGAGACTCAATTATCTCTCTTCTAATCACTGTCTCACACGTGTTAATAGGTATAGTGTGACAGGCAAAGGCCTATAGGTAAAAGGTTATACACGGGCAAAACTTTTTGAGGCTATCTTTTACTAGGTTGGAAAAACGTTTCAGTAGTCATGCTACAACCTACATATATGTGGAATACACAGATCTCGAGAAGAGAAATTAAGTGCAAATCCTGCTCTTCCACCAGGCTGTTCACAAGCAATAAAAAAACCCCTCAGGGTGAGAGGGGGGAGAGAATATTTGAGATTTGCCAGGAATACAAGCTTTCAGGTCAATTTGTGATGAGTTCAAAAGAATACTTTTGTTTCAAACACATTTTTAAAAAAAGCTTGACCTAACAATGGAAGATACATCCTTTGATTGTTACTGCAAAACATTTTTAGAAGTCTGATTTATTTACTTTTAAGCCATCTTTATATGTTCCTCTCATGTCCAATATTAAAAAAACACAAATTATTTTATTGAGCAATTATCTCTAGGCATGTCTGCTTTTCAGGCTTTCAACCTAGCAAGAACAGTCAACCAAAGAAAAAAGAAATGAGTTAAATAATGCTTTTTAAATGTACATATAGGACAGTTGCATGAACTGTGTGTCCAATGGGCCTCAGTTACAGTCTGATCTGTTTCAACTTCATTTGCAAGCTGTTTGGGATGCAAAATAGGTCATCTTCATATTTTGCTCTGTCACCCTCCCAAGGGATTGTATCTGGAGTGCTAAATAAATGCCTGGTAAGAATTATCTTTTATAACCAGTCATTACTGAAAACTGGCAGAATCCAGGTTAATATATTTTGTCATTTATTTTAAAAATTCCAGAAATTCCTGGAATGGAATCAGACTTTTAAAAAATTAATATTTGCTGAAAAAAAAAAAAAAAAAAAAGGTTTAAAAAAATCTGTTCTAAACACTGAATTCAATCAAATTATCTTGGTATGTTACCTGACATGTTACTTGAAAAAAAAGAAAATTCAAAATCACAAGAAAGATTCCATTCTGAAAGTACAGGAAGTGTATGTTTAATTAAGTCATTAATATGTTTCATTGTTGTCCTTTGCAGAGCTAAAACCCCACAACAAAGACAAAAGAAAAACCAAAACACATTTGCATTATTGTATTAAGAAATCCCTAGTCAAGGAAGCAACAATTCCATTAGAGAGGGGTTCAGCTTGAAAACTCCCAGTAGCTCTAACATCAAATGCCGTGGCTTTTGTTTCACTCAAACCAGACAGCAAAATTCTTCTCCTGCCCACACACTTCAGGGTTGATACAGTATTCCAAATGCAGCTCTCTCAGGCCTGTGCCATGTTTGGCTCAGTGTGTTTTTAAAACAGCATCTTTCAGACTGCCTGTGTATTCCCAGTACCAGATTATAAAAAAAAAAACCCCGACATCCAGATTCAAGAAAAGCCTAAAAGTCTTTGTCGACATACTAAGCTAAGTAAGTTATGTCAAATAATAAGAGGTAGGATTTCCTATGTATGTATAACAGCCCAAAATAGTATTTTAGAGTCTGTTCTAATTCTGTATTCACTATTCGTTCAAAGTCATCAGGCACTAGTGCTCTTAACACCGTGATGTTAACAGCCTAATATTGCAACTTCCCAACTTGCTGAATAAAAAACATATTGTTAAAGCTATCACTGATTCTGCAGCTCTGAATGAGGACACTGCATCTGTGCTTGGTGAAAGTGAAACTGTGATCTTTAGAAATGTCTTTGCTTCATCCACTGACACGTGTAGTTCCTCTTTCAAGAGCGTGATGATATTAATAATAATAATAACAACATTATTTTTCTTTGTCTTTTGAAATTAACTCCTTATTGCTAAAATACTGCTTTGAAACAACCAATAGTGTAATTGCAATTAATTTAAATGGATTCTAACTTCCCCCAAAAATATGCTGAACACCTTGGAGTGCTACCATATTGACTTTAAGTAATTTAAATTTTCCTAGTGTTTTCCCCTAAGTAGAAAATGGCACGAAATAGATCAGACTAAATCATATGTTGGAAATGTTTTCAGACAAAGAACCACAGCTTCCACTGACTAGAATGGACAGATAGGAACGGGAGAAAATAGGAAAACTGGGTGAATTCAGTGTGGACAAGACAGTCTCAAAATTTCTCCTTCAAATATTCTATTTTTTTTAATCCTTCGTACAGCTCTCACCAGACAGTTACTTGGTCTGGTTTTACAGAAGAGGCAAAATACAAGCACATGCAGGAATATTCCTTCCATTTCAAACTACAGGTGTCCTAATAGTACCCTACAGCAAAAGTAACACAGGCTTTCTGCTGTATCTGAAAAGGAAAATGTAGAAAATGTTGATCACATCTGCAAAATAGAAGCGAAATCTGTCTGATTTCATTTGTTTTGTAATTTTTATTCTAAAATAGTTTTGTCATTGTACAATATAACTATATGGAAACACTATTTTGTCAGCTAGTTATAATTGGGTTTTTTAATACAGAATGATGCAAGCAATTAATTCATAGAACAGAGAAATCAAATGTAAATCCTCTGGAAGCCCAGTGCTAAAATTTCACATACCCCTGGCCATCAGCCACTTAATTTTTCTACCAGTTTGGCTTGTACAACACACAATATGATGTAGCACAAGGCACTAAGGGCCATTACATATTGAGTTACTTAAGTCTTTAATTTAAAATTCTTGATATCAGGCACAAATTAACCTTTTCTCTTACAAGACTATTATAGATTTGTAACATCTTTCCTGCAGGATTTTCCTTTTTTTTCAGTGTCTCTTCTCACTTATTTATAATTGGGTTTCTAGGCTGTCCACAGTAGAAAGTACAAAGCTTAATAGTAGCTACTGCTGTCTGACTTCCTTCTAACATTGGATTCAGTCTTACACAATTCTCTGAATGCTTTACTTATCTGCATGATCTTTTATGACACCTTCCCCAAATATGCTACAACATATTGTAAAATGAATACACCTTTCGTATGAATAGCTTCTTTTCTCCTTGTATGATCCATTTTTTATAGTCTCTTCAAACATTTCAAATAAAACCTCAAGAGGTGGCTTCTGCCCCACCTGCTGTGAAGGAATTCAGGTGCTACTATAACTGCCAACCTTGTAATGGTCCATTACTATTTCCTTCAGGAACACAAAATCCATTCCGTATCTGTTTGCCTTACAGCAAGCAAAAAGCTGCCTTAAATATTCCAACTTTACATCTTTATTCTTTCCTTCATAAATATGCACAACTTCTACCAATACATCTTTATCCAAAACACCTTAATAAATCAAGTGGTGACAATATTACAGACTCTTTCTGCTATTTAAACCGTTTCAGACATGGAAGACAAAGAAGTATTTCTTTGTGTACCACAAACATGAAAGAGGGTGCAGACAGTCTAGCTCTCCACCAGTTCATTCACAAATATGTCAGGAACAGAATTTTCTTGGGCACATAATAATTATTCTTCCCAACATTTAAAGCAATTGAAATAGAAAAATCTTCATTACCACAGAGGAATGAAAAATTTCAATCAATGTTATTAACTATTACTGCAACAACGGATAGTTTGTTCTAGTCTACTACAAGTCAGAGGGAAAATACTGTACATCCAGTATCAGTAAATCCACCTAATCAAAGGTATAACCCTCTCCAAATCATTGGAACTGAAAGAAAACATCAAGGAAAAAAATTGGTATCTACTATTACCGTGAACAAATAGGATTATTTAATTGTCTTGAGAAAAAGTTCTGTATTAAGTGAGGGTTTAAATACTAAGAAAATTTGTGGGAAGAGAAATGCAAACGGTTTCCTAATTATCCACAGTCTATTAACATGCAATCCTGATTACTAGCAATTAAAATCTCCTTAAATTTTATGGCAAAAGTTCACTGAAACGTTGAAAATTAGACGCTAATTATTGCACTGTAATGCAGATGCACGGTGTGTATTCTGACTGCAGACACAATAAATAACTAAATATTGTACACAGCGTAACTTGAAACTCAACTTAAAAATGCAACACACTGATTTCATATTGCAAAAAACCCTCATAACACTCATTAAACTATATAAAAGAGTCCTATAAGAAATAGCAGTTGTCAGTGTTATCCTATTGCAAGGTTATCAGAATACACTAAATGGAATAACAAAGCATAAAGAAACCAGTATTTAGATCCTAAATAATTTTGCCTCTGTCTAAGCTAAAAACAGCTGAAAATTATTCTGTGTTTACCCAAGCAGTTCAATTTTTTGGGGGGAACATAATAAATTTACAATAAATAGCCTTTTCTTCTTAAAGAAAATATGTTTTCAGTTTCTCCACAGCAATTAAAAATTGTTTTATATTTATGAATCTAAATTTTGAATGAATATCAGTGTATCTCTTTTACTCTACATCTTGAAGAGATCCTGAGCAAGTGATCAAACAAGAAAAGTTGAAACCAGAATAGGACTCTAGAATAAGATCACTGAGAACTGAGGACTTGAGTATCACTTAACTACCTCATCTTGTGCCTGTGTTAAATTGCACACATTTTCATGCCATGAAATATCACCAAGATTGTACAATTGTTGTAATATTTGTTCCCAATATCACGTCTACAAAGTCCAAGATTTCATCATGGACTCAAATAAGTAACTCCTGAATCCACATCCAGGCTGCCCCAGTAAGGGAAGGTAAGACATACAAGGGAGCTGCAGAAACTTAGAAAAAAGTCAGGTGGGACAGAAGCAGATATTGTTTGCACATTCATCCAGGGACGAAGAAAGAAGAAATACAAAAACAACATGAGAGTACAGAAAGATGTCAAGAGGAGGGCAGTTTCCAGGAAATAAATACACAAACTGTGGAGCAGACAGAAGAGATGCAAACCAAAGGCAGCTGTAAATTGTCATACATATAAGTTCTATCTTTTACACACCCAGAATACATGTGTTAGGAAAAAAACCTTGGAAGCACCTCTCAACATTATCATCCCTTATTTAGCATCAGTCTCTCCCCACCACTTAAGAAACATCATAAATAAATTTTTAAGAAAAAAAAATTATTCCCTTAATCATGATGAATTAGAAAGAACTGCCTCTTAGAGTTTGCCTGAATGGGACCTATCTTTCTCCCATTTCTGCTCTGTATGTCACACCATATCTATTTTTGTAGTACTGGCTACTGTGCTAATACTGCCAGTAATGGTATTTTGGAACCAATCTTGTGGATGAACAAGAGTTTCTCTGAAAGAATTTAGCTAAAAACTTTACAGAGAGGTATTGAGCAGGAGATTCAGAAGAGAACAGCCACTAGTTTAGCAACATCCCTTTGTTCTTTCATGACAATCCATTTTCCTTTTAAGACTTCAGAACATTTTTGTATGCTAAACAGACTAAGCATTAGGGGTGCTGAATAAAGCAAGCAATCACACCTGTCATTATTAGCATATTTTGATACGTATAGCCTATCAAACATACTCTTAAAATTACTATTGTTATTTCTGTAGAGAAGGTTTTTAGATAACCCACAGCACACAAAGACAGAGTACCTGCAGGGGCACAGACAACAGAATAAAAGGGATTAGAGATAGGGAAGCCAGGAGCAAAAGAAGGGTCTGAAATAAATTGCTACTTATCTGCACATATTTACATGTACACTGCTACTGAATTCTAATTTTGGGACCAGGACGTGGGATCTTTAGGTTTAGGTTTGTTCTCTTGTACAGATGGCTCAAAATTCTACACACAGAAATACAGTAAACTACCCTGAGTCCCAGAAAAGAGCTATGTAGAGGGCACTTGACAAAGGACTGCATCAGTAACTCAATAGAAGATGGAAAATCCACTTCCAAAAAGCATTATGTAAGTTTAAAAAGGACTCCAAAACTACAGGATGAGCTCAGGTATTCGAAATCCATTTGTGGCTACCCTTAAAACAACAACAACAACAACAACACCCCAACCAGCTAATATGTCTGAGTTTCAGATGCAAGTCATACATTTGAGATTAGAATGAGGTTGTAGGTCACAAAGCTGTCTCAGCACAGGGTTCAAATATAAACATACATAAACTGGCTTACATGTCAGGCTGGAAAGATTTAGTGTCTTGACATGTTCTGAAAAATATATAGGGACACCAAAAGCAATAAATATAAACCAAAAAGTGGCAATCATATAAAGTCCTGAGAGTTTAATATTAATAGAAGAATCTCAAATTTACACATTTTTTCCCCCCTCACTGTAAAACCCAGATTCAATTTTCCTGAAACACGGTTAGTGATAACAGGAAAAAAAATGTTATAGAATACTTGAATCTCTAGATTTTTTTACTATTTGCAAACAATTATTTTGGTTATATTACAACAGTTAGGAGGAGAATACGGTAACAACAGGAAGAACTGAGGTAATGTAGGTTTAGAACCAGTGAAAATGAATGCATGTGGCTTTCAGCCTAGCCTTTGACTTTCTTGTAGCTTTAAGGCTGGGCCCAGAGGAGAAACCATTCATATCCAGATAACAAAGTAATGTAGTCAAGACTAGAGTCCTTTTATATTATGCTCCTCTTAAGAAGCATACATGTCCTTCCCAAACAAAAATAGATACTAACAATGCTAGCCTACTGATCTTCCCCTCAAAAACAGTCCTAAGGAAATATAATGGAAATGGTTACAGAGGCTCTCTCTTCCCCAGCACGTGAATACATAATCATATGCTTCAAATTTAATCTACAATCTCATGCAGGTTGAAACAACATACTCTTCTTTATATACAAATTCTGTTCAAAAAGACATAGCTAATACTTTCAACTCAGCCATTGGCAAAAAAGTAGCAGTGCTTCTAGAAGCTTTTGCACTTCATAAATTAGGAGCTGATGCAAGGGAGGGTAGAGCCAACAGTATGTTCATGCAAGTGAAAAGCATCTATTGCTAACAGATAAAATAAAATAAAGATAAAACATTCACAAATAAAAAATAGTGTTTACCAGACACTTGAAAAACAATGAATTGGCCTTGTGTGTTTTGTTCTCTAGGACACTAGGAAAAAAGATAGATAAAAAGTATACTAGGTGTTCATAAAAGGTAGAACAGTTTTTTAAAGTTAGTCTTACAGTTATTTTTCAAGCCCTTAGTTTTAGACTCTAATGTTTTATGTGCCGTTATTTTGCTTTTACTGCAAAAGGAAGAGCTGGCTTCCAAAGATAAAGGAGATTTTTGGTAAATGGTGAAGGTACAGAAATAAATGACCCACTTGGCTAGTGTGTAATTACACTGGCTGAGATTGTAACAATCTATCACATGAGGGAGGATGACACCACGCTAAGGGGTTACTCAAAGGAGATAGCCTTTGACTAACTACTGGGACACAGGCGATCGATACTCCACAGATATTGTTCTCTCAAAAAAACAATTGAGTTCTAAAAAAAGTTTGAAAATAGATTCCTCCTTTCCTCCCAGATACTGATCAGAGACTCATCTTGACCTTATTCTGGAAAAGCAATGCTTTCTTAAACAGGTATATGGAACAAATAAATCCTTCAGTGTCCTGAAAAGCACTTTTACATACAGGAGTTCTGCTCTGAGCTCATTTTCAGGCTTTTTTTTTGTTTGTTGTTTGCTTGAATGAGATACTCTAATCAACAAATTAGAAAGCACATATTCACTGAGAATGAGCCTGCCATTACATGCTTTGCAGCTCTTATTAACAGCATAAAGAAATCCAATAAGAACAGGAAGGCAGAGAGCTTACACTGTGAGGATGTAAGTAATCACACAGTTTGCACTGAGCTAACAGCCATCACTTACATCCTCTTGTGATGAGCACATTGCTTGGAACAGTTACACAAAATATTCTTTTGCAGTATTCAAGTTAAAAAAAAAATAAATCTATATGTCTATATACTGCTTTTAGCTGGGAAAACAGTGAGTTTCAAATTATATATTAGTACTGCAAGGAGTGCACTCTCATCAAGTTTGCATATCCACCAAACTGGGGGGGACCAGTCAATATGCCCAAGGGCAGACGTGCTGTCCAAGGAGACCTAGACAGGATGGAGAAACAGGCTGATGGGAACCTTGGGACATTCTAGAACAAATGTAAAGCCCTACACATGGGAAGTAATAACCCCTTGCAAGGAATACAGGCTGGGAATGACTGGCTGAGGAGTAGCTTCACTGAATGGGCCCCAGGGGATCCTGAAGATACCAACAGCATCCTGGGCTGCATTGAGTGGAGCACAGCCAGGAGACTGAAAGATAGTTCTATCTCCATTTAGTCAGCAATCATTAGATTGCAACTAGATAGTCTGCACCCCTCAAACAGGAAAGACAAACTAACGACCCCAGCAGAGAGACCCTAAGGTGGTTGGGTACTGGAGGATTTGCCACGTGAGGAGACACTGGAAACTGAGCTTGCTCATTCTGGAGCGAAGGTTTTAGGGGGACCTAATAGCACCTGCCAATACCATCAAGAAGATGGAGTCAGGCTCTTTAGAGTGGCATGTGGTGGCAAGAGCAAAACAACAGACATGTATTGGGACAGAGAATTTCCTCAGAGAATTATATACATGTAAAGGACAAGAAAGTATTTATTATATAACCCCAAATTGCCTTTTGAAGAAACAATAGGCTGTCACATACCAAATAACTCTATAATAGCTTTTGCATTTAATCTTGGTGACAACTTCATTACTAAATACAATACACTGATCTATGCAACAATTGTTTTAATTCAACATCAACCTAGAACATAAAATAGCAATATAAAATCTGATATTTCACCTACACAGCTGCTAACAGCATTACACTAATCCTGTTCATTACCTACATTCCCATTTTACCCATCTTACCACTGCCTGAAAACGAAACAATTGTACAATTTATGTCTTTAATATGAAAAATAAATCCAAAGACTAATATGGATAAGCCAGCATGCCACTGGCCATTCAAAAGAATGTAATAAAAAATGACACAGAAAATCAGACTTATGTTAGAGATGATATAAGAGATTTACATTACAAGAGACAATGTATTCTCTTAACATTTATTTCTATTAAAGAAAGAGAGATTGGGAAACCATAAAACATTCACTTTAATGTGACAATATAAAAGTAAAGAATGCCTTGGCTCCAATTATATGCTTTATCTTTTTCCAGGAGACTGTAATTTGGGATATAGAGGAATAGCAAAAGGAGTTCACATTTCCAGGTTACAAACAGGTAACAGTAGTGCAGACACAGCCATAGAAAAGCACATCACTACCAAGAGAAGCCAATGTTTTTTCCCCCTCACTTGCTAATTGCGAGCAGGTTTCCTTCCTTTCCTCACTTCTGTCCATGTTGCTCCACACAAAGTAACAAACAAACTACTAAACTAGACCATTCTGGCTTCATGTTTGTCTAGGTAGGTAGAAAACAAAACAAAAGTGGCTTCAAGACACAATCAAAAAGTGCTGTCTGCACGTGACGCAGTCTTCAACTCTCTGACTGGTACCCATCAGCAACCCCAAGCAGATGTCCCTGAAGAGCTATCCAGGCTCAGCAAGGCTGGAGAACAGAGGGACACACTCTCCACTTAAACCAAAAAGATACTTGCCTGGGAATACCATATGGTTTTATTTTTAAACATAATTGCCATAACAGGTAGATTAAAGACTTGAATTGTAACAGAAGAAAACACATAACTTGAAAATAACGGTAATCAATTAAGTAGATAAACAGCAGAAAGACAACCTCAAAGGAAGGAAATGTATGTTAGCATTAAACCATTCATATGTCTACAACATAGTAAAATAAAAAAGGCAGATAGCACCAAACACACTGCTAAGACCATGCAAAGAGGATATGCTCATTCAAAAAGAATATACTGAAAATCAGCTCCCCTGGTTAAGATGAGGGTATTGACTGAAGTGAATTCTGACATATATTACTTTTCTATACAGCCAGAAAACACAGTCTGTCAAGTAGCTAACAGTATTAAAAACTAACTCAGCTACCTTTCTGTTCTCTTTAAATTTCTACAATGCTCCCCCAAAAAGATGCTGTCTAAATTTACAATTTAGCTACGATTTATCAAAATTTTATTAAGCAGTCTTTACTAGCTGTATAATAAACCCCAAAAATCTCAGGACAGTAAAAAATTCTGCTCCTGAACTTGAACCAGAACACCTGACCTGTGCTGACAGAACTTAAAACACCTCCCCTCACACCCCAATTCCTCTACTCCTTGGGGAAAATGAAAGCTAAAACACTACCAAATAAAAAATTATCCGCTTCCACTCCATGTTTTGGACTTACTTTATTAAAATATCAGGACAAAAGATATGAGAACCATGAAGATTCTGGCTAGCATATTAGAACTAAGTATTTCTTTCTGTAGAACAAATTAGCTAACACAGGTGCACAGTGATCCAACACCATAATCTTAATTTGAATGATAAAACATTTTAGAATATGGCAAAAATCAAAATGAGTTTACAATTCAGGCATAACCTGAGACTAAGAGATCAACAGCAGGTGTGGGTTTAAGGTTTTCATGTTTGCTTGCTTTTTCAGTTACACTCTTGCTTTTTTGTCATTCACTGCACTAATGAACTTTTTATTCTTTTATGCTGATTCTGATTTAAGGATATTAGAAACTGTCTTACTGAATACTAAGAAAAAAAATCAGCTACTGATAACCCACTATTTAAAAAATAAACATCAGCTGGACCTCCTGGAAGGATAAGACATCAGAAAATATTTTTGGAGATTTCCTCTTCTCAGTAAAGATTAATTTCACCAGGAATAAACAGCAGAATTCTGTACTTGTTAATGTGCAGTCTCTTGCTTTTCCTTGTTTCCTAATAATTACTTGCAATAATAAAATCTGAAAGTTAAGTTGGCAGCTCCCTGCTGGCTGTTGGTTAGCAATTCTATGTTCAGAAGGAGGAATTATAAGAAACTGCATTTCTATAATATGCATTTAATACAGCAGTTAAGAAACCCTCACACTTTTCCATATTTATAAAACAAACAGGGAACACTAAGAACGTTCATGCCTTGAAAAAAACGTTGGTTGGTTTTGTTCTTTTTATAACGTGTTTTGGGATGTATGAGAATGAAGCAAGAAAGTAAAAGTGTGCAAAAAAAATTAAATATCAGATTCTTTTTATTTCTCCTCTTCAGTAACTACACAGATTTTTTTTCTAACATTTCATACGGAAATTATCTGGGTCAGATTACAGCCATAAAGAGATTTTTAAATTGTTATGCAATTGCTGAAAAAAAAAAGTGTATATATATGTGTGTGTGCATATTTTAACATAACTCAAAAAAACTTCAACTTGAGCAAAGTTTGAAAGGCATACAGTAAAGTAGTACCACAGCATATGGAAAACTTTACCAACTCTCCTATACATTCCACGATTCATATACATGTCACATTACTGTTATTCCTGCTAATCTTAACAACAATGTTTAGCTTTTGAAAAGTAAATGTTATCATAAAATGACTTTGTAATGACTCCTCTCTCTTCTGTTTTGTACAACACTTCCATTTTCTTTCAGATTCATCACTGTAGACCCTTCTTTGCAGTACTGGCCTTGCCTAGATCAGACAGTACTTCAGCATGAAGTTTACTTCTATATCAAAGAAAACCTTAGCAAAATGGAATTTTTCAAAATTTAGATTCAGAATTTTGGTTTTATTATTGCAATCTATCATTCTTGTCTAGGTCCAATAATTTTACAGTTTATGTCTAAATAATTATTTACCTAGTCAAAGCAGAAAATAAAAATGAAATTAGCATAGGATATAATTTCTAGTAATCATTCTAAACCATTAAACAGCAACAAAACTCCAGAAAAACTGAATAACCTGCTTATGCTGGCTCGAGCTTTTGACCATTTTCTGTATTCTCTGAAAGCCTTAACCTCAATAGGTTGTCAAGATTCCACCTCCTTGAGTCACACCACTGTCCCCCCCCTTCACCTTTTTCTTCAGTTTATCAGACTAAAAAGATGTACCAGTAAAATGGTATGTAACAGAAGCCCTAGCATGAAGACAGATGTATCAACAAACCATGACTGTGGTTACTGTACAGCCCAGTCTGCAAGCCTTGCACCTTTCTGTTGATCTACATTAGTGAAGAATATGAAAAGATACAATTTTTGACCAGCCTGGGCTGTTCGTGTAATTACGCTGGCAAGACTGACCTTCTGCAGAGGTGTTCCAACTTGTTTAGGAAGCTGCCTGGAGGTAAAGCAACAAAATTCCTGATTTCTGTTACAAACTACATATAGTTCCATACAACAAAACTATCATGAAGATGACAGCCTGGGGTTTCTGAAAGGATACAATACAGCTTGGCTTTCTCGTGTTACAAAACAAAGCCCCCAGACTTTGCTTACTCCTCCTAATAAAAACCTATTGCATGACCAACTGTCTGTTAGTAATATATAGAAAATATATATTTGCAAAAAAAATAAATAAAGGATAATATTGTTTTGCTTTTTTAAGCTATTAAAGAAAAAATAATTCAACTATCACCACAATGTCACTAGCATAAGTTTTATCTCTGCCACACACATTGTAATAGCATGTACACCGTTTTTAGGGATTTTGCATAATTCTATTGTACCTCTCCCACATTATACACATAGAAAGCAAAGCATCTGGTAATTTACCTATACCTGTTTGAGCAAACCAGCAAGTTCATTTTTGCACTAGCAAGGGGAGGCTTTTTGACAGCATAACAGCCATACTAAGAATACTAAGGCTGGGGGAGGGAGGGCTTCTTCGTTTTAATGTCATTGCTACAATGGTAGCTAGTAAATGCAAGAACCTATTTTGTTTGTCATTTTTTGTTTGAAAAAAAAAAAAAAAAAGCCCCTAGGCATGTTCTATTTCATTTGAGAAGTTTTGGTAATATATATTTGTGGGGTGAGATGGGATCCCTCTCCCTCCCCTTTTCATTTCATGGATTAGTCAGTACAGCCAGATTGACAAACATTTGCTTGCTCAGGCAAGGCTTTATGTTCTCCCTTACTAGAAACCCTTACTCTCCTCACACTTGCACTGGCTTTGAAGACCTTAGTTTTAACTGCATCTCTCTCATTTATGCCCCTCACCTAGGCAACTGCTTTAGTGTGTCTATACTGACTTGCAACCCTCCTCTCTTGCCTCTCAGTACAATTATTTTTTACCAGGCAGCACATCTTCAAAGTCCTATTGGCAAAAGTTTCTGAGACCAAATCCTTTATCTTCCATTCTTGTCCTTTACAGCTCTTCCACCACTGTCAAGACTAGTTCCTTCTCGTGATACACCCCTGAATTAAGGGCATTTTGTTATCAAGATCTCACTGCAGAAGTGTTGCAATGTTAGAATTACTAAGTATTTCTATGTTTGCACAATGAACTTACGTAAGCTTTTTACTTTTCTCTAAGCACAGAAACAACTGAGTCACAAAGATGAACAAAACATTCTGCATACAGCAACTAAAGAGGTTCCATTTGCCAGTTTTCATGTGGGATTTTTTTTTTCATTCTTATGGAACTCAGGTACAACGTTTTGCCTTTTCCCCAGTGGAAGCTCTTCAATGTACAGGTTTGCATATGCAAGTCCTGCTTCTGTCTGAGCACTGACATGGGCTGTGGAAGAGCAAAATTCTTTCCTCAATTCTTTGACCTCAGACCAAAAAAAAAAAACCTGCTACCTCTCCTCCAAGTAAAAAACCTCCAAAAAAACCCTTACTTTTTTTTCCAGTAAAAGAGAGATTTGAAGACCTGACTTTACCATAACACAGGCAGGCAAACCTCTCATCAGTTTATTAATGGGTAAGCATCAAACTGCTTCTTGCATCCTTGTCCCCATA